>JANHGB010008584.1:15040-26219 GCA_026283785.1 Coracopsis vasa
GTGCTGTTGGTGTCGGTGGGGCGGCTGCTTGGGCCTGGGGGGCGGCTGCCCCCTCTCCGGTAGTGCCTAAACCCGGGAAACCCGACCTTGAAATAGCCTTGTATAGGAAAATGAGCGCATTCCCAACGCCTGATCCTGCTCGGCTTGCTCCCACTCTGCATCCCTCCTGTTCTTGCGCTCTCCTGGGGGCTTAAGAGCTGGGTAGTGCTGGTGGCTGAAGCGGAGCGGGTTCTCCAGAGCTGCTCCCGTAGGATTGCCTCATGCTGGTGGGCATGTTGGGCTGGTGTCTTGGAGCAGTTACTATTTGCCGTGTTAGATCGAGTGTCAGTGGCCTTTTGGTTGTCATCTGTATCCTCCAGGGCCTGCCCGAGACTCTGTCTTGCTAAAGAGTTCCTGTTAGTTTAACCATAAGGTAATAACTGTGTTTAATGTTGAACTAAGGATGTAGTTCAAATGAGCTGATGCATATTCATGTTTGGGAGGCAACTTCATGCCTCAGTAATGACTCATCAAATGTAAAATCGGGCATGTTAGCTTCTAATTAAAAAGGCTCTTCACAAAGCTCAACCCAGCCTGGCTTTCACAAGAAGCCCATTGCTGGGGTTCTGAAGCCTTGAGAAATACTCCTGCTTGAGCCTGGAAAATGGGAAGGTGACATTGGAAGGGCTCTGCTCTATGATTCCAAATGCCTCAAGTTCCTGCTGCATCTGGTGGGGGCAGAAGTGCTAAATCTTGGCTGCTGAAGCTTTAAAGTGAGTGGTGAGAGCTCCTGTCAGGACATTGCCCTCAGGTTGTGCAAGGCCAGCGAAGCCTGGCGTGGTGCAGCATCAGATGTTCCACAATGTCTTACTACTTAATTCCACCAAACTAAAGGCATTTGGTGTCAGAGCTGCTGAAAAGGATGTTGCTACTGGCAACTTCAAACACCACGTAACTGAGGGCTGTCATTCGGACCAGCCACACCGGCAGACCCTGTATTTAGGGCTGACTAATGTGAAGCAAGTAACCTAAAAGGCAGTTCTTTATTGCACACTGTTGTTGTTGTGGGAGGTGGGAAGTGGCTGGTCAGGATGCAGGCGGGCTTTGCTCCTGCCTGTCTGTCAGAGTCAATTATGTGAACCACACATAACGTGAAGTGCTGTTTTGGGAAGCAGGTCAGCAGCTGCCTAACCTTCTAAATATCCAACCCTCTGGGAAAACACATACCTGAGCCCACTGCCTGCAGCCAGGGAGATGTGCTCCGGCTGGAGAACTAGGGGAAGTGGTGAGGCTGCAGCCTGGAGCTACTTTGGGGTGATTTAGGACAAAGCTGGTTTGAGCAGATGGGGGTTTTCCCCCTTTTCTGAGTACATCTCTCATAGGCGTACTGTGAGTCTGAAGCTTATGGGTCTGTGGTGCTGCTGGTCCTGACCTGTGCCCAGAAAGGGCTTGAGCAGATGCTCTTTGGCTCTTGGAAGTTAATCTGGACTGAGATCCTCTCAAAGCACTGGCCCTAGTTCTGCAGCAGGCACTTTTGTGACTTGTATCTTGTCTCTCTAAGCCTAATAGCACAACACTCGACTCCACAAGTAGTGGTGGAGCTGTGCCTTGGGTGAGCAGCTTCAGCAGCTGATCATTTGGCACCAGGCACACACACCAGGAGCTGCCTAGGTGACCTGTGTGATGTTTGTTCTATAAGGGGGAATAACCCTGTGTCTCTTCTAGGGGTAAATTCAGTTTCCAGATTCTCTGCCTTTGAAAACAACCCTTTTTATGGCTGGATTGGATGTGCTGATGGGGACTTGGGAGCTTGCTGGTTAACTGTTGCCTGGCATGTGGCTGTTACTGTTGGGCTGGCAAAGAGCCTGGGTGCACTTCTGGACTGAGCAGCAGTGGCTCATGTCAGGGAGCAATAGGGGAAACACCAGTGGAGAAGCTGCATCATGAAATTTGACAAAGTCCCTGTTGAAAACCACTGCTCAATTTGTACCAAGAGCTCTGCTGTTTGCTGAGGGGCAGTTTGGTACCTGCTGAGACCCATGGAGCTGCAATGCTTTGGTGACCCCTATATTGTCTGCCCAGGGCTGTGTCAACCAAGCAGGTTCCCAGCTTTGAGTTTCAGTGGGACCTCTCAAAGTAGGACAGCCTGGCAGAGCTTGCCTGGTCAGACTGGCTCCCAGTGATATCATTTGTCCATCTGTATCCCAGGCTTTGGCTCTTTCAAGCTCCAGCCTTGCTTTGGCCTCTGAGGGAGCTGACTGGCTCGCTGGGGCTCCCAGGGCAGTGGGTAGTTGCTGGAGAGGAACATGAAAGGATGAGAGATGGGAAGAGGTGAACTTAATCTTCCTGGGATCTTTGAGCTTAGTTAAACTCAAATTATAAGCTGGTGTCTAGATAGTTTATTTTTATGGTCTTGGGGTTATTTCAGCCTCTTGCATGTTAAGTAATCAGGCAAGTGATTCAGCTTTGCTCCGAAGGAACAAAGCTTTGGAGGTACTGGTGGGTGTGCCAGGACTGAGCAGGCAGCATTAAAATCACTGGAGTAACACCCGTAAGATGAAAGCTGCCTCTTGTGCTTGATAGCATGCCAAGTGCAGCACGAAGCTCTGACACACTGGAAATTGTTAGGATACACTTACTAGTTAGGACATGAACTTGCATATGCCCGGCTGGGGCTTTGGAGCAGTTCTGGCATCTTGATTTGCCTTTAATGAATCTTGACAGGCAAAGTGGATGGCTGAAAGGAGTGAGCCACCCTCATTAAATCACCAGGGGCAGCTGCAGACTTTGCTGCTGCCTTCTAGTTGGAATCCTTGCTGGAATGGCTGCTCTTGGCTTGATGCTTGGGAAGGCTGCCACCTGGGGAGGGGGGGGATGAAGGGAGCAGAGACCACCCCAAAGATGAGTGCAGGTAACCTGGCTTTGGTGAGGGAAGGAGGGGAAGAGCAAAGAGCCACTTGTGCAGTAGGAGACCTCTACTACAAGGGAATAAGTAAAGGAGAACTGCCCCTGGCTGCTGGCAAAACTCTGGATGCTTTCCAAAGTGACCTATTTCTGATGGATTAGCTCTTTATTTCACTGTCTTGCACTGGAATGACCCATATAAGTGCCGGGAGTGAATCCTGCTGCTGTAACCAGGCTGCTCCAGGAATGTTTTCTTGCTTCTCACTGACTCTCTCCATATCTCAGGTTGTCCGTAGTCGCCTGGAGAAGAAAGGAGTCGCAGTCCATAATGTCAGGTTGAATGGTTCAGCAGCTAGTCACGTTCTACATCAAGACAGTGGCTTGGGGTACAAAGACCTGGATCTCATCTTTGGCGTGGATCTGAAGACCGAAGACATCTTCCAGCTTGTTAAAGATGTGGTCATGGACTGCCTGCTGGACTTCCTCCCTGAAGGTGTCAACAAAGACAAGATCACCCCCATGACACTGAAGGAGGCGTACGTGCAGAAGCTGGTGAAGGTGTGCAATGAGACCGACCGCTGGAGCCTCATATCCCTCTCCAACAACAGCGGCAAGAACGTGGAGCTCAAGTTCGTGGACTCCCTCAGGCGGCAGTTCGAGTTCAGCGTGGACTCCTTCCAGATCATCCTGGATTCCCTTCTGCTCTTCGGAGAGTGCTCGGAGAACCCCATGGCTGAGAACTTCCACCCAACGGTCACCGGGGAGAGCATGTACGGGGACTTTGAGGAGGCAATGGACCATCTCCGGAACAGGGTCATCGCCACGAGGAACCCGGAGGAGATCAGAGGTGGGGGGCTTCTGAAATACTGCAACCTCTTGGTGAGGGGATTTAAGCCCAAATCAGAAGTGGATATGAAGGCGCTACAGAGATACATGTGCTCCAGGTTTTTCATAGACTTCTCTGACATTGGTGAGCAGCAGAGGAAGCTGGAGTGCTACCTTCAGAGCCACTTTGTGGGGATGGAGAGCAAACGGTATGACTATTTGATGACCCTCCACAGGGTGGTCAATGAAAGCACAGTCTGTCTTATGGGACACGAGAGAAGGCAGACCCTGAACCTCATTGCCATGCTGGCTGTGAGAGTCCTGGCTGAGCAGAACATCATCCCCGCGGTCACAAACGTTACCTGCTACTACCAGCCAGCTCCTTATGTCAGTGAAATAAACTTCAACTACTATGTCACTCACGTGCAGCCCTTCCTGCCTTGCAATCAGTCTTACCCAACGTGGCTTCCCTGTAACTGAGCCAGAACAGACTTCAGGGTCTTTCCTCCAAGGTAATTCCATACCTTGGGGGGAATGGGGAGGGTGGGGGCAGGAAAAAGAGACAAAGCAACCAACCTTCCTAGAATTGCAACGAAAAGAAGCTTCCTGGACTCGAGTGCCTCGTTCCTGGGTTTGTTGGAATGAGGCCTGTCCACTGCTGTACACTGTGATGGCAAGTGCAGTGCTATGGAAACCAGATGACCTGGACGTTTACAGGAAGACTCAATTGCTTATTGAATTCTGGAGGCCATGGGGGTGGGTAGGGGTGTGTGTGAAGGGAGATTGTAGAATTACACTAAGGTAGAGCTGCACTGCCCTGGAATGGCTCTGAACGGGGCTGGTTTTTAGTGTGGGAGGTGTTAGGGGTGTGCAGACTTGTGGCTTCTGAAGTTAGAAGCCAGAGTGGCGAATTCCTTTGAAGGACCAAAGAATCCTGTTAAGTGCCTGTAACCATACAAACACAACTGTACTGTAAACCTTTGCAGGGGCTGACATCCCAGGAGCTCGAGTGGGGATGTCTGAAGAGGCAACTGTTTCTGCTGGGGAGGGAGGGGGGGTCATAAGATCATTTCTAGTAACCTTGCTGAAGCATGACTGGGGCTGCAGGTTACGTGTTGCTGAGGTTTTCTGGCATGGCTTCTGCCTGTGAAGGACCAGCTGGAGCAAAGAGCTCTCAAAGTGGAGTTGTATTAACAGGGGTGGGCTTGGATTCCATGTAAATGCCAAAATAGAAGTGGGGTAGGGGGAGTGCATGGTGGCCAATGCTGTGCAGAGCTGTCTGGAGAGGAGGCAGCAGGGAGATACATAGGAATTTACTTCAAGTCTGCAGTGCCAAAGTGTAATCCTGTACAGAAACGATGAGGCAGATCTGCCCAGGAGCCTGCCCCGGGCTCCTCTACCTAATCCTGTGTTTTCTAGGGGAATTTGAAATGCTGCTGATTTGTCTTGGGTTTTGGCATGCAGTGTGGTGTTAATGCACAAAGCCAGAGACTAGCTGGGTTATCTGGAGAGATGAGGCTTGTCCTTTGAAGCACAAACCTACTCGATCACTAGTCAGGTATCTCCAGCTGTTGCTGTGATGGGGGCTGAAGCCTGTGGTGTTCTAGGAGATAGGCAGACCTCTTCCAGCCTCCTGTGGTGGGGATCTCCCCTCTGCCAGGTCCTATCTCCAGAAGCAGCCTGTTTCCAGCAATATGATTCCATATGTGAGCTACTGATAGCATTTGAAATTCATTTCCTAGCTAGAAATGGAGCTTGGGGGGGTGGGTGAGCATGCGAAGGTCAGTTGACCTTAGGGGAAAAAGTATGTCTTAACAAACCCTCTTGTGTGTTCAGGGTTTGGCTCTCTCAGCCAAACATGGCTTTGAAGTAATCAGGTGTTTGGAGCATCAAACAGTCTTTCACTGCAGTGCCTGCATTGCCATGCCCGTTCTCTGGAATCATCATCTCGGCTTTAACTATGCATGGAGGGAGAGGTGGGCCAGCAAAGCAGGCGTTCCCTAGAGATGCTGCTCTGGGAACACTGTGACCCCATGGTGCTTCCTCTGAGGTACTTCAGTATCTTTATCTTGGGGTTTGTTTTGTTGTGACACAACTGTACTAGCTGGGCAGATTGAATGCTCTAATAAAGACTAGATCCTTGGAATGTCTATAGCCAGATTGCTACCTTTTTTGGGGATTGGGCATAAGGGGTTGGGGGGAGCGATCTGGGGGCTCTTGCACTTACCATGAACTAATGTGCTTGAAATTGGTCCAGCTTTGCTTCCAATCCAGTTAGAGCTGAAGAAGTGTCACTAACAATGTTGGTATTACATGTTTAACCGCCTTCCTGTGGAACAGCTTTGCCTTCATGGGCCAGGCTGGTGTGTGGGCTCTGCCACAGCCCAGGAACTCCCCTGTGCCTAGAGCCTGGTCCCTGTGGTGGGAGCTTGAGCTTTCTCCAGTGCCAGGTAAAACTGGTTCAAGGGCTGCTTTTGAGATCCAAAGGATGCCACCTTCACAGTTGCAAGGGGAGATAGACTTTCCTTTCATTTGGAATCTCAGTTGAACTTGTAGCATGCTTATTTTTTGCAGGCTGCTTTACCTGCAGGCACATGGACGCACTAAGCAGATTCCCTCCTTCCCTTTAAGGTGTCAAAAAGATTCCCTAAAGGGCAACTTATGTTGAGATTGCACTTTTGATTTACAGCGTGTGTGTGGTGGGACTCTTGTGAGTGGGTTGAACCTGAGTTTTTCTAGACCTTGCAGTGATCCTGTGCTGCCTCCTGCGAGGGGGCAAGTGGAAGACTCCAGTAGCTTGAATGGCGCTTGGTTTTTGTTTTAAATATCTTTTCCCCTGCACCTGTATCACTTGTCATGCGATAGGCTTGACATAAACTCACTAGATTCTTTAGAATCTGTTGCAAATAAATACAGTGTATTCAAATCTGTTCGGTTTTTATTTGCTTGTCCATGGGGGTAGTGTGGTGTGAGATGCTGACCCTCCTCCCACCAAGAACCAACTGGTTGCCTCAAGAGGAGCAAGCCTGATTCTGGACCTGGCCAAGTGCATTGAGGTTGCTTAGTTCCCTCCAAGTGAAGGAATGGGAGCCTGGGAAGCGTGTCGCTGTTGGCAGGTCACTCCCATGGTGAGGAAGGTTTCTATTTATAAGGGTGTTCTTTAGTGTTCTGCATCTTCCCTTTTCCTGGAAGCTCCTCAAGTTGCTGCTGGGGGGGAGGGAGCCTGACATGGAGCCTGCTTGGTTCTGGTGGTGATCTGTGGGCCCTACTGCTGGGGATGGTACTGGGAGACTTGTGCTTCCTATGGCTTTGTTCTCAAGCAGAAGGTGGCTTGAGTGATTAAGAGTTGCTTATTCCTGTGCAGCTGACCCACTGGCAAAGTGGTTCTTCTTGGAAAGGGGAAGCTCTGAAAGGTTTGTCTCCCACAGGAGCTTGCATCTGCTGATGGTCAGGCCAGTGTCTTGTGTGATGGCTGGAAGCTGCCTGCCTGTAGCTGGGTGCAAGCTCTTCCAGCTCTGGCTGCCCTCCAGCCTCAGATGTAGTTTCACTTCCCCTTGTCAAGCTACAGGCAGTTCTGGTTCCACTGCAGCAATCCCTGCTGATGTGCCAGTCCCTCTCTGGAACAAACTTGCTGGCTCTGCATCTCATGATGGTTACTGTTCAGGGCTGAGCTTCGCTCTGATGACAGGTCCAGGTTGTTCTGCTGGGGCTGGCACCACCTAAGACCATGTCTCTGTCTCCTGCTTGAGTAGGACTCTGCTTTGGCCAAGCTGATTCCTCTCAACCTGCTCGCAGTGAGAGGGGACTCTTATGACGCAGCACAAAGCTGCTGCCTTCCCTGAGCATGGCTCTAAAGCACCAGCTTAGTCTTTCAGTTGTCTTCTCAGTGCCAGTGGTCAGTGCTGCTGATGCTCATAAACTGCCTCTGGATTTGTGACCCTGAGCAGAGCAGCAAAAGCCCTGACAGAGTTGGTTTCTCATTGTTGGAGCGGATCAGGCGCTACAAAAGGACACTGGTGGAAAGTACTAGTAGTGATCAGAAAGGAGGTATCAATGTTTACAACGGGGAGTTGGATCCCTCTTTTGTTAATTGCCAACTAAAAACAAACCCAAACCAAGCCAACTTCTCTCTTCTCACAGCCTGTAGCCTGTCACTGTTGTTTTCTCTTTGAACAGAGGCTGATGGACAAGTTGGGATGTGCCTGAGTATCTGGTGGAGGAGATCTGGGCTCCAGTGCTGGGTGTGTTGGTGTGCGCTTCTCTCAGCCTTGGATCTGGAGCTTTGTTCTGAGGAAAGGCATGCGTTGGGATAGACCATGGTGGTGTGCCCATAGGAGGATGGTCTGTGTTACACTGGCAGTGTCCAGCTTGGATAACAAGCCTATAGTGCAGCCTGTGTGTGAGCACAGCATGTGCCCTGCAGCACCTCTGCAAAGGGCTGCTGGGTGATGCCTTGAAATGCAGCCAAAACCATTTGGTGTTGTATCAGCAGGATCATTTCCAGGGTTTGCAATGCAGATTTTACAGCTGCGGCCCTGCCCATGGCTGCTTTGCTCCTGGAAGGACATCCGGGCGTGCTGCAGGATCACTGAAACAGGAGTAGTTTGTCTTGGATCTGTGGAATGCAAGAAGCATCTTGCTCCAACCTCCCTCAACCTGCTCAAAGGGTGGCACCATGTCTACGCAGTCATGGTGCTAGACCCAGCCTTGGTGTCCAAGTTGTGTCTCAGTGTGTGTATTTAGTCTCTCTGTTGTAGTCCACCTGTTTTTCCACCCTCCTCCTCCTCCCCAGGAGCTGCTTGGGCAGTGTGGGTGCTCGCTTTGCTATTTGAGATGATGCAGGGTGAGAGAACAGTCTGTCTGCAGCTTCTCTTTCCATTTATAGCTGTGTTGGGCGATCCAGCGCACAGACCCTTGTGCTCGGGTGCCCGATGCCAAGCATGAGACAAATGCTTCATTGATATGGACATACCAGGAGTGCTGTGGCAGGAGCTGAACTGCTGGAGGATGGCACCAATTTGGTCCCTTTTGCTGTAGTCCTGAGCCCTGGGGAGGTGAAGGTTGATGGGAAGAGCCCTGCAGCTTGCGCTCTCATTGACCTCTCCTGCCTTAACTCCTGGCTGCTGTCTGCTGAAGGTTCTGGTTCAGGCTCTTGTGTTACAAATAGGGTTTCAGCTCATGTTGGAGAAGGGGGAAGAGTGTTTAAAAGGCTTTTTTTCCCCACTCTGTGCATGGGGCATTGGCACTGTTCAGCTCCAAAGGCAGTTTGCTGCAGACCTGGTGGCTGGTGGCAAGGAGGCACAGTGGGAAGCTCCGTGAATCCCCTTCATCAATCACCTTCGCCCATCTGTGACTACGCATCCAGCCTCAAACTTGGAAGCTCAGGTACTCCCTTCCCTCCTGAGCCATCACCAGAGGCTTGTGCAGAGCCTGATCTGCACAGGGCAGCAGCGCAGCTCCCCCCAGAGCTCCCGTGTGCTTCTGCAGAAGCCAACACCAGCTCCCTGCTCCGGAGCTCCTGCTCTGAGGAGTGAGATGCAGCACTGGTGGTAGCGGCTGTGTGCCAAGCATCCAGCTGCTGCTCCCTCCCCTGGGTGGATCCCGGTGCTTGGCCACCCATTTTAGCTTGTGGAGACTTGGTGGCTCTGACAAATGTGATTGAAATCATCTCTGGCATCCCAGGGTATTACGGCGATTCAGTGACCACTGGAGCAAAGCTATGTCCTCTTAGGGAAGGAGGGAAACAAGTCAATCGGCACATCTGAGCCGTGAGATCAGCCACGGATGAGGTGTTCCTGCACCCCCTCCCCTGACCCACTGCATGTTCTTTCAGTGATGCCAAGGGCATTTCCAGGAAAGAACGCCTCTTGTAGGTGGGACCATAGTTTTGCAGACAGGCATTAGGCTGGAGCAGTGCCAAGGGAGGTGCAGGTGATGTGGAATGTGTTATCTCTCTCAGTGTACAAGCAAGAACACGCATTCTCAATCCTAACAGCTCACAGCATTCCTCCAGAGCACCATAGCCATTCCCACCTCTACTTCCCAGCCAGAAGCTTTGGTGATGGATGGAGATGGGGCAGCTCTCAGCCAACAGCACTGGGGTGGTTGATCATTGCCCTCTCCTGCCACCACAGCTTATTTACCCTGCTTATCACGCTGCTATCAACTCCCAGTGTCAGCAGGAGCAGCGTCACCCTCCCTTCAAAGGGAAAGCCACCAAGCATCGTGTTCCTCAGGGTGTTTGTGTGCCCTATATTTTTGCCTTGTAATCCAAGGAGGGGCTGGATGCAGGACACCCCTCCAGCCCTCCTCCCTTCCCCCCATAGCCATGGGGCTGGCGTGGCTGGAACTGCTGATTACTTTAAGCATTCCTCTACTAATATGCAATTAGAGGTCACTTGGGCTTGAAATCCCGGTTAAATCCACATGTCCGCAGCCTGACTCACCTAACTACTGCTGCCTGGTGAATCCTGGGTGCATTCCTTAAAGACTGGACATAATGTTAACATAGCACTTACCACCCTTCTCAAACATCACCAGTGTAACGAGTTCAGCCAGTTTCTTCTCCTGCTCCTCCTCCTCCCCTGCAGCCCTTCACATTCCCTGCATGCTCTGGTGCAGCAGTGAGGGTGGAATCCCCCCTTCACTGAAGGGTTTGCTCAACCGCAATGGAGCTCAAGAGGAATCAGTCCCTGAAAAGGTGATGATCTGCCTGGGTGAGGAGATGAGCAGCACTGCCATCCTTGGAGGGTTAAAACTCAACTCTAATGGTGGCTGATGGGAAGGCAGGAGGGAATGCAGCCCTTCCCTATGGTGACACCCACCTGTGAGGGATGTGGAGCACCAATGTCCTCTGCAGCATCGAGGTTGCTCCTACCACAAGCAGTTCAGGAGTGTTTGGGGCTGGAAGCTGCTGTTCCAGCTCATGCTTGGTAGGTGCCCGTGATGAAGAGCGCAGGGAGACGTGAGTAAGAGCATCCTCGCCCCCATCCCACGTCACGGGTGACCTAACCCTGGGAGGGGCCGGGTGCCCTCCGCCTCTCATTAATGCCCAGGGAATTGAAGGTGGTCAGCGTTGCTAATGGCAGTAATTGACTGGTGGTTATTTAGTTGATGATTTGTTTCATCCAGGCAGGTTGCTTGACATCCAACCTCAACCCATCCGCCCAAGGCCATCCTGCGCTGTGCTAGGCAGTGAGGAGAGACCTCAGGGACCAGCACAAACACAGGATGGAGCCATGAGGAGAAGGATCTGGGGGTGCTGGTGGATGAGAAGCTCCCCATGGCCCATGAGTGTGCACTTGAGCCCAGACTCCCCCCTCCATGTGCTGGGCTGCACCCCCAGAGTGTGAGCAGCAGCTCAGGGAGGGGATCCTGCCCCTCTGCTGCACTCTGGGGAGACCTTAGAGCAGCTCCAGTGCCTAAAGGGGCTGCAGGAAACCTGGAGAGGGGCTTTGGACAAGGGCCTGTA
>JANHGB010008587.1:0-17039 GCA_026283785.1 Coracopsis vasa
AGGTCAGGACAACTGCCCAAATGGCTCTTCTTTCATAATAAATGCAAACAGAAAACCTGGTAGAGAGAAGGAGCAATAGGGAAATACCAAAATTCTCCATCATCCTTGTTTCTGAGGAGGGCTTCTCTGTATTTAGACTCAACATGGTCCCACTGAGGAGAGCTGCGAACAGGAAAAAATCAACAAGCAGATGTGAGGCACAACTCTCCATCTCTCTGGCCAGCCCGTTCCTCTAACCAGCCCATCAAGTCATGAGGGATAAGGAGGGATGAGCAAACTGCACATCAGGAATGGGACTGCACATGATACCTTCATACCCAAAGCCACCAAACAGGTCTGCACCTCTGCTGTGCCTGAGTTACCCTGCCTCTGCCTTCCAAACCGCAGTCACCTCTCCATATGCTGGAGAGCTTAGTAGGTATCAAGGCAAAGTGCTGTGAAGTGCTGATATTACATTGATGGGTAGAGGGCACATTAGCCAGTCAAATGGGTTGTTTCCAAGCAGCATGTTTGTAATTAAGAGATAATTGTACTTTCTGCAGAGTTTAAGATAAATAAACAGAGCACGAATCGATAATTTATTGATTTATGCAGTTTACCTGTGAACGCGCTTTACTGACATTTCAATTACTGTTAGGATTATAGCTCACCTTCCAAAGAATGGGAGGATTCTGTCTGAGCAGATAGCTATTATCCCAGCCCTAAACATGTCTGCACCACCCGCCAACCCATCCAGACACAACACGCTAGCCTGACTTTTCTCAGCAGAGAAAAGTGATCCTAGCAACAGGGAGAAGCAGGATGCTATTAAATCACATCAGAGTGACACATGAACATCTCTCTAGTCAGGCAACCACTGATGCAATTCCACCAGGAAAACTAATATCTATTTATTTATAAAACACTGTTGCAGTCTTCCTCTGTATCATTCCTTTCCTCAGAAAAGAGCAGTGAGGTTATACACAAAGCAGCAAAGTGGTCTTCGCGTCTCCAAAGCTGTGTGCAGGATCCAAAAGATCAGTTCAAGCCATACAGCAGCACTTTGTCTTTACAATAACCAATGACCCTTTTTGTCTCTCTGTGTTCAATACTGCATAAAAATACTGCCCTACTCTCATCGACTCTTCTAACCATCCTTTTCCCACATTCAGACTCATGGGAAGGGGGAGAAGAAGGAGCAAGAAGGAAGATGCATGATTGCTGCAGAAGAATTCAATAGAAGCAGCCAGCCAGTGTCTAGGGAAGTGGCCAGAGCTTACTCCAGGTAATAACAACTCTTTCATCCATGACTTATCTGGATTTACCCACTGGGAAAAACGTACACATAGACAAAAAGGGATACCTGAGCTAGGCCTAGTGATGAGCACATAAAATCAATGCTGCATTAGTTTTTCACAGATTGGATTTCTGTGGGCAGTTGCTTTGCAGATGGAAAGAACACTTATAATGAACTGATTTAGAAATGTCCTTTTCATTGCAATGGGTGCAATGCAGAGTTCTTCTACAATAAGCCTATAAAAAGTTGTTCTTCTTATGAGATTAAAGCTTTAAGATCATACTTATCACTCCAGGCCCCTTTCCACTCCCCATAGCCCCATGGATTCCAGATCCTGATGATATGTATCCAGCTATTCTTGTAGCGTATCTATAAAGAAAGGAAAACAAACTCTGTCACAGCTTTTCACAATTGTGATATTCAGTGATGAGGTGGATAATGAAAAGGATCTTCTTCCATACCTGAGACCTGGTTTAACTTCTGATCTCATGTGACTGCAGCTAAAAATCAGTGCCTTGTGCTACAGCGTAAAGGAATGATGTGGGCGAAAACAGCGCCCAGTTTGCTTTCCTGAAGACAGTGAAGAGCTGACACACAGGGAAGCAACAGCATTCCTGCCACACCGCATGACTTCAGCGGCCTTGGGAAATTCCAGTGCCTAATTCTGCACATCTGATGCTGTGAGTCAGCAAAGGCAGAAACTTTGAGGAATGAGGTCACCAGACTGCCTGGAGTGAATGTCAACAGGCAGCATGAGGAGATGATGATAAACAGAACCCACGGCTCTATATCTACAGCGCTGTGGTTTCCAACAGCTGCAGTTTCAGTGCTTTTCTCATCTTGCTGTTACTGGTTTAAGCCAGAAGCAACTCACTTTCACCAGTCAAAGTGGAAAGGAGAAGCAAACTTTTTGTTTCCAGCTCTCCTTATGCACACAGGCAGTGTTGGAAACAAATGCCATGGCAGTCTCTTCCCAAGCAAAGGTCTAGCCCATGGACAGCCTCAAGTCATCCCACACAGGACACCCCCATGGATGCCCTGGCAAAGGGGCAAAGACTGTTTATCCTCTCTGAGCGCATCATGAGCAGCACCATGCTGAAACAGCCTGCTTCCTCTTCAATAGCATTCAGGATCTTTCCACCCCTGCGTTGGGGAAAACCAGATGGGGCTTTCTCTGTAGCCCAGCAACCCTCATCCTTCCATTTTGGAGCCTCCTGGCTACAAGCAGGTGTCCTCCAAGAAGAAGCACACTGACTGATGATGGCACCCAGCATGCCGTGGCATGTGGAGCTATGAACCAAAACCAAGCTTATACAGAAAATCATGAAAGAGAAGGGAAGAAGGGAGAAAATTGCTTAGGGAAAACAATGTCCCCTTTCCAAAGTACTTTAAGTTCTGAGATTAAAATGTGTTTTAACTATCTTGTTAGACAGCACAGCCACTGTTTGGTTTCCTTCTTGGCCTTGCCCATTGTTAACTCTCCCTGTGTGCACTACAGCTTACTGGGGTAAGCCATGTTCTGACTTCTGGCTGTAAAAAAATCTCTCATTTCTTTTGATCTGTGTGATAAATGGGTCCTGTTTTCAGATCAGCAATATTAATACCTAGCCAGGAGAAGTTCTGCATGAGTAGAACAGCTTTAAAGGATGGAGAAATGCTGTTCCTGAACCAGCGAGTTATTTACTTCTCACACAGTGATTTTTGGCAGCTTGTGATTGAGCTGAACGTAGATCTGCATTATATGACAAATTCCACAGGTTCAGCCAGTGATTCTATTCCCATTTGAAAAGGAAAAGTGAATTTTTTAAGAGTCAGCATGGAATGCAAATCCCCATAAATGCTGTATTTGCTGTTGAAGTGTCCTAAAACAAAAGTGAATTAAAGTTCCATTAGAAAAAATAGATTTTCTCCCTATTCCTGTTGTGCCAGAATCCTTCCATCTCCTGGAATTTGAGTTATGTGCTTTCAACAACCCCTCCTAAGTGTGAAGCTAATTAAAATTACTCTGAACAGAGCAGCAATGTGACTGTCCTGTAGTGGATCACCAATACAAGAACAAGTCCTTGTTCTTACCTTCTCAGCTCCAGTGACAGTGTAGGCATGACCCTGTACAATCCCATTCTTCAGCTCTATATTCCTCATCAGCTGCAGAAGGGAGAAAGCACAGCTTTTAGCTCTCTGCCACACTGCAGATGTATGGCCATCAACTCCCACAGCTGTCACTTGGCATGGCAGAAAAACACAAGACTTACTATTGACTACAGCAGCATCTCAGATACTCTGGCTCCAGAGGAACGTGACTGTTGTTCCCACTGCAGCCATAAGCAGGTCAGTAAATTTAACAACACTGCAGGTCCTCACATATTTCCAAGTTCTTCAATGGACCAGAGCTGCTGCAACCGCAGAATAACCTGGATTGGGTCACTGGCAGGATTTCTCTGCCGCCCACAGCCCAGGATCAGCCACCTGAGCTGAGGGGCTAACCCTTGGCTTGTTTGGAAGACAAGCTTCACGTCCCGATGAAGCAGGCAGGCACTACAGGAGCCATATATCACACTTTGCGGTCTTCCCTTACATGCTGTAAAGGGAAGCCTTGGCAACCTTTTAGCAAGATACTTGCTGAGCATCACAAAGCCTTTTGCAGCTTCCCAGCAGTAACACCTGTAGCCTGCAAATCACAAGGCGATAATAGCATTCTCTCACAGAAGAGAGGTGCATTTTGGCTTTGCTAGAACCAATCACAAAGCTAGGAGGTCAAAATCAGTCCTGCTGCAAGAAGATACCACTCTATTACAGTGGAATTAGGCAGGAGAGAAGCCACAGACCCCACTCTGACAGAGCAATCCATCTACACATCTACCAAAAGCCTTTGTATTTCCCACTGCATAACCTTGCCTACTTTCTGCTGCCAAGATCACTTCAGGCATCCATAGACTGTAACTATTGCACAGAGTGATTCTGGACTTTGTTTTTCAGTAAAAAGAGCAGCCTTTATGCAAGCATAGAAAGCCAGGAAACGGATGCTACTGGCCCTGTGACTCACCTGGCCTGACGTGCTACACCCCATCAGACAATGAGATTTGTCAGCTGCCTTCAGTATCTCATGCAGATCAGGAGGAGGATTCTTCAAGGAAAACTGTACTTGGACTCCACCTGTGAAGTCTACTAAAGCATCAGAAGGGTAGCCTCCATGCAAGTGCTGGTAGGAGCCCTGCAACCTGAAACAAACCAAACCCCAAGAAGTTAGTTAGTCCTCACACTCTGTTTTAATATACAGAGCACAGTGATGACTTTCGAAATGGACATGCACATCAAGGTGGGGAGCATGGGGTATGTAGACACTGCGACCAGTTAATGAAAGGAAACATGATTGAAATACATGGCCAGGCACAACATACACTGTGGAATTAATGAGGCAGAGGGACTTTTCCCTACACATTCACCCACATGTGACACAGCTGTCAGGAGCCATTTACAGACAGTGGAAAATAATAAGGTGCATCTCATGCCAATGCAGACATTTTAGGGGTATGAGCTGCATCGCATCATGAAGTATCCAGTTTCCTTCTTCTGAACAGGAAGGGAGCCAAGGGTTGAATAGTTCAAATGGATGTTTCAGATCAAACAGAGCTGAACTGTTAGTTTCTACATCATATTTTGTCATGATTCGTCACAAAAAAGGCCAGTATCCCTTTGCAAATGCAAAATAGGAAGAAGAGAGAGGTGAAGGTATTTGCCCATGCTCCCAAGGCAAGACAGAAATGAGGTTTCAGCAGTGTTTTGAATTCACTCTGCTAGAGTGCAATAATAGGATAATAATTTAATATTGCCACCACAGTCCTTGTTGTTTTTATCGTGTGCTTTTTATTGAGACAGCAAATAAGCTGGAACATGCCGTACTTAGAGCAGGTAGAGCATGCTGTTAAACCCCACCATACACACTGTATTTAATGAATGTAATCAAATGAACTCTGCAGCTAATTGTATTTTGAAGGGTTGTCCTTGTCCTACACTGATGAAAAGAATTTGTCATGGGCACCGGGGAATAACTTCTCAAATGGGAATCTCATAAACAGCATCGCTTGCAACTTTAATTTAATAGAGGTTTGGTTTGCTTTGTAATTAAAATCTTATGCAGCAAATTGATACTGAATCCTGAGTCAACTTTTCCGAGATAACTCTGGGCAAAATGTATCCTATTCCTGAGACGCCCAAATGCTGCTTTAACACTTGCTTATTCCTGACCAAATCTGCCAAAACAATTAGCTCTCTTCTTCAGCTCCTCTTTACTGCATTGCAAATGTTACACCAGCTTGAATTAGGGTAGGTGTACCAAGTTCTAGCCCTTTATACTACCCCTAGTACAGGAATGTCACTTCAGCATGTTTTATAATGGGCAATGTTACAGGTGCTAAGGGACCACACTCTGATCTCTTTACACCTCAGAGGATTTAAAAGAGTGATTATCTCTGTATTAATCATCATTAACCTTGCAGTACTTTGGGGACCTCAGCTAAGAGTCAGAGCGCCCTGTGTGAAATGAGAGCTGACCAGAGACTCACTGGAACGCATGTGTTGTGCCTGGACATGCTCTTCAGCCATGCATCCTCTCATTGCCTGCTCCAAATATCTGCATGATCTCTGATTAGTCGCTGTAAACAGAGGCAATTCCAGCTTAGAGTTCACAGTTTTAAACAGAGGAAAATACGGAAAGGAAAACAGGCAAAGTCTGCTAGAAGTAAAGAGGAGATGCCCAGCCCCTTTTGTGTCACCAGCCATTGCCCGGTTCATTTTACTTCCCAGGCATTAACATCTCAGAGTTGGACTGGGTGCATTTAGGTCTTCAGCCTGAGACCAACAACTCCAGGTTATATTGGCTCTGTGTATGCATGCAGCCACAGTTCCTTGCATAAGCACAGCACGACAATCACAGCTGCTAGCCTGAACCCTGTATGCTTTGTGGAAAGCAAAGGGTGAAACCACATGTAAAGAGCATTCAGCACTGGGCAGAAGAATAGACCGGGTATATTTACTTGGCATATGCTTTTTCCAGCAAGGATGGCCAGAATTCATTTGACGTTCGAGGGTGTACAGACAGGTATCTTCCATTTAGGAATGGCAGCCGGTCATCTATCACTACATCCACCCAGTCTCCATATTGCCAGAACTGGAAATTAAGAAAAGAAAGAGTATGAATGAGCCTTTCAAGAGCTAATACTCGTGCCAAGCAAGAGCCTCCTGAAATAGCACAGGAATTAATCTAAAACAAGGATATGTGCAAGTTCTCTCCTGAAATGCTTCAGGCTAATTGTTAAACAAGCTCCCAAGTGGCTGGATTTCCCAGTGGCAAGGGAAGTCATTTGGGAATATAAATAGTCCTGTAAACAGCGCGAATAAATATTAAACAGGGGAAATATGCAAATATTCTTGGGCAATAGGAAGCGTTCAAGATGATAAAGAACAATCATGCAGATGGTTCAGTGAGCCTTATTCCTTAGCTGCACTTGGATTTTCCCCTGCAGCACAGCTCTTGGCCAAGGAGCCTCTGTCAAGATTCAATCTCTAGTGTTTCTTTCCTCTGTGTTTCAGCTAAGACTCTGAGGTTCTGTCATGGACAGGGACTGTGTAGCGACTAACGACTGTTTGGAGGTGTTATCCATCTCCTTGATAGATGAGGAGGATGCAGGCAGTCTCTCTAGCATGTGGACAGAGCAGGTGTTTCTCCAGCTGATCCAGCTGATGAAACCTTTCAAGGGAGAAGATAGGGAACAAGATGTTTTGGGATGAACTAACGGAGCCATTTCCAGAGTCATTAGCAGATTAATGTAGCTTAGCATGATTCGCAATCATAAGAGGCCAAGCTCTTATTTGCAGTAATGCTAAGGACTCCAGTGGAAGTATGCCAGCAATAGATTTAGTCTAGCATGATTTTGTTTTAACAGCTTTGGTCAATGAAAAACCTCAAAATGAGCTGTTCTGTTAGAAAAGCACAAGACCAGATGTGCCCAGCACCAAAGCAGTTTATAGTCTGCTAAGCAAAAAGCAGGTTTGATCCTACTCACATCCTGCCTCACCCCAGCCTCTCATTCCCTGCATTAGTTGTGGCAGGAGGTGGCACAGTTGGACTTCTGAACTTGAGCTCCAGCAGTAATTGGAGGGTTCTGCTTGATTTTGGCAGGATAGGGTTTGAGGAAAAGCCTGCCACCAGCTGTCCTCAGCCCAAAAGAGAGACAGACAAAGGGATAGTCCAAAAGGAGCTGCCCTTTCATCATCCAACATATTGTCACCAGCCAACACCAGGCAACAGATCTGTATGGAGAAAAGGTGTGACATCCAGCCATGCTTCCCTATGGTGCTCCATGTGCAAGCACAACAGGTGAAAAAGGAAAACAATATGGAACTGTCCATGGGGATTAATGCAGTCCAAACCCACTGAGTGACGTTTTTCAAGACTCTAGGTTCTTTGGCCATCTCTGGTAGGGAAATGAAGCTTGGAAGCCTTCTGAAAACAGCACTATATTTTTCTTCCCTGGATAAAGAGAGCTGCTTTGCCCTGACTGCCACAGGCTTTCAGATAATGGTCTCATCTGAGCTCACAAAGACAGGAAAAGCCACAATGGGAATGAAAAACCTCATGGAAAATCCTAGGATGCTCTGGGAGTGCAAGAGTGGTACAGGAGAAGTCACTGTTCTGCATATGCCTTCAGAGAGGGCCAATGCTTTCACTTCCAGGCTTGAGAGTCTAGCTTCATGGAATTCCTTTATACCCTCAGGATTTAAAGTACTGCAGCTAGGAACATGACAGTGAATGAAACAAAGAATCCCTGTGTAGACAGGCTGCAAAGAGGGAAGTTCTTCGCTTCCATATTTATGGGGAACCTTTTAAATCAGGACTTTTATTTTCCTGGGCTTAGAAGAGAAGGAAAAAGAAATGGGCAGTTGCAAGACAACAACAATACAATGTGTTATTATTTTGCCTCATTGTTTTCCTGCCTTGGCAGGGATTTTGGATAAATCCAGTTCTGGAATTGAGCAAGGCGAAAACCCCAAGCCTTTCAACCACTCTTTTGCGTGGTGTTAGAAGACACCTTTTGAATGTGTCCTGAAACTGAGATCTTAACCACTTCTGTCCTTTAAAGATTTCATTAGGGACATTAACACTCAGGGCAGATCCCCCCTGTTTTGAGATGATGCACTGTGCCATACATAGTCCCTACAGCACACTTCTGGTTTCTAACCAGGCTGAGCTGCTGCTGCTCGCTGTCACAACATGTGGCACACCTTGCCTCACAGATATCAGAGCTCATGTGGCAGAGAAAATGATTCCTATACAAACACAGGACTAACTTTATCCCTGGTGAAATAGCATCAGTGTAATTATTCCCTAGATAAAAACATCACCCACCTTTACTACAGCTGATGAAGTGCTTAACACCTTTAACTCTTGCAGCTGAACAGCCAGCGTTGTGTAGGAAGACTGAAGCAGCCCAAGAGGCAACATGCTCCAGATCCAAAAAGGTGAAAAGAAGTTATAAGCTCAAATTATTATATTAGCATATGATATGGCTCATTTGTGATTCTTCACTGAGCAGAGGACTGGTGGCTTAGCCTGTGGATGGCAGTAAAATATCTTTGATGGAATAATTGAAAGCATTGCCGAGAAGCATTTCCATTCAGAGTAGCTTTCTCAGGGGTTTATTGCTCAAGGAAAGCCAGAAAGAGTTGCATTGATTTGCAGATGAGATGACAGGGAAAACATTTTCAAATACAGTAAGGTATTTATACTGCTTAAGATTTAAGGATTGCTCCTAACTAATCTTTTCAAAGCTCTCATGAAAGAAAATCTAGCTTGCATCCTTTTAATGTGTTTGAAGCAGACTGTTGTCCCTTTAGCTGGTTTATCTCATACAGTGCACCTCTGCATGCTGGAAAGAGGCCAATACAGAAACATCTGGTATTCCAAGGAGCAAAGGAATAGAGCAAAATTTAGACTGCAAGATAATCCTCCTGGTGCTGCTCCACAAGAGGTCCCGGGAGTCAAAGAAGTCTCAATGCCAGAACTCTTTGGTAGTGAACTACATATAACAAAACAATTCGTGAAAAAAGGGGGATGATGGATGGCTGAGTATATACCCATTGTCTACATCCAGTTTAGCTTCTGGAACTTAATGGTCCTGCAGGTGTTTCTAATCCCACAGATCTTTGGTCCATTCAGATACAAGAAAGCAAAGCCTGCCAGTGACTATCCTGTCACCTCCCTGGGACATTCAGAGAATTTCAAGAGTGCTTCTCTCTCTGAAATAAATCTCCTTTCAAAATATCAGAAGCCTGCTCCTCTGATTTGTCTCCACGGATTTGTAATTTCAAGCCATTTCCATGAGCTAAAAGGGCAAGGAAATATACGGGGAAAGAGAAAATGAATCCAAATGGATGAACAACACAGGTGTGGTGACAGCCATAACAAACTCCAAATCACAGCAGACACTAGAATGCCATCTAAAACATACAGGTACACAAATGTATCTGAACAGCTGGCATCGGTATCTCTGGAGTCATAATTTTCAGGAAAGGTTTTCCAGTTCTCTGCAATGGGATTGCACCACCTGGAGCACGAGGAATCACTGGAAAATTTGGGATTGTCTGCAAATATCTGAACTGGGAGTCAGCCCTGAAGAGCCGCAGCATTCAAAGCTGTCAAGATCTGAGACTGCTGCTTGGATCCCTATATAATCCACCCAGCCAAGCCCAAGCAGTACCAATCCAGCAGAGAGTACATACCCGGAAATGAAAAATCCCAGCATAATCATTCTGGAATCCTTGATCTCTTGGTAAAACGTTGCCCAAAAATTGCTTCTGCAGTGTCAGGGAGCCCAGGGCAGCCAGCATCCAACAGTCACCTCAAGGGAGATAAGAATGCAGCGCATTCAGTCAGTTACCATTGTGGACCATAACTAACTCTTTAGGAGGGTGGACTTCAACATCTGAGACATCCAAGAACTGGTTTATTAAAAGAAAACAATGTTCTTGCATCTCCTTTCCACCACCCCCCAGCACTGAATGCAGTATTCATCAGCAATGTCCATTGGGAGCCCTGATGCCACCCAGCCATTCTCTTCTACTTTCATTCTCCTATATTTCGTGGTCATGTTGAGACCTGCAGTCTAGAATACTGTTTAGGAAATCTTCAAATCTCTCAGTGGAGTGAAAAATGGAAAGACATTTCTGTATGGGAGCAGAGCTGCTCCCAAAGACAAACATGGTTATGGGCCAGGAGAAAAGGATGGAAACGATAAGGATGGCAGACACATGTTGGAGCTGTGCCTACTTATCCCAGAACTGTGACCCTTGTACTTGAAGCATCTGCCCAATCTCAGTTGCACCTTGTCCTTATATACAGAGGGCAGGTGTCATAAATAAGTAACAGGGATTAGAGCTGCTGCATTTGGGAATCCTGTTAAATATCTGCAATAAATTGTGTGTAGACTTGTGTGAGTCTGGATTAACCTGTGATAATTGTTTACTGCAGCTACCATGGTCTTCCCACCGAGCACTTGGAACACAGCAAAACAATCACAAGTTATTGCTTTGTGCCAGTCTTTTCCAAAACAGGAATATGACCTTACCTATTTCTCCTTGCATGATATCAAATCTGCTAACTCCATCTATGATCAAATGAGGATTTCTCTGCAGTTCCTGGAGGAAGGAAAATGCAAAGAGCAGCATGAGTACCCTGCCGTGCCAGCAGTGTGTTACTGCCCCTTGAAGCCCCTTGCTTGCTTACCTTTTCCACATCTGAAAACTATTCCTCTTGAACCCTGATGTTTTTTGCCTGTCACCAACAAAACCAGAAGAGATACTCAGGCACCTCTTCTTTAGTCTGCTCAGCTATTCCTAGGGATGGGGATTTGTGGCTGGGTGTGCACTGAGCTTTCATTTGGGTTTCTCTAATGCCAACAACACCTTTCAGTGAGGGCTCTGAGCCTGGCTATAAAATCATGCTCTTTCCTGAGGGAGAGAGGGGCTCCCTGTGTGGAAGCACAGAGGTTTCCAAGCAGTGTGGAGCAGGATCTGTACTTCAGCTCAGCAGTGGGTCTAGAAACGTTTTATTCTCTGAGCCCTTTTTGTTTCTATGCAGGACTAATACAGATCAGCCAGGGCTGCTCTTCATCACTGGTGAGGAAGCTATAGAAAAAGAGCTTAATCTCTGGCTGCAAAATCCCATAGGCCTGGCTGACATTTTTAGTTCAGGGAGAATTTTCCTTGCATTCCTTGAGTCTGGCTTGGGCAGCGAAGGGGGAAACACTCCAGAGCCTGGTTAGCACACAGAAATATGAACCATTCTCCCATCTGTGTCTGCTATTGGTTTGGGATATCTGACTGCTCAGGTAGGAATGGCCCAAGCATCCCCTGTGATACCCTTGGCACACCCCAACTGGGTAAAGCTGTTTTGAAAGAGCTATCAGCCTTAAATAGGAATGTCACCATGCACCTAAGAAAATGAAGAGATAAAAGAGAGAAAAAAACCCCTCATCTGAGTAAGAAAAATCATACAACAGCTCATCCTTAAGCAGGCCCTGGCATTTCTTCTCCCAGATCGATTTGACATGCTGCACAAAAATGAGACCAGCGCACAACGTGACTCGCACGGTTGCATGAGCTCAGCATTAGCAAACACTGTCAGGTTTCTGGAGTGGCTTCATGGTCATCAAACCCCTCCGAGAAGTTTCCCTGTCAGGAGAAGGTACAACACAATGTTGCTGCTCCAGGCTGGTGGACACATCATGCTCCCACAGCACGGCTGACACCAGGGAAAGCAGCCTGGGCAGGCATCTTCCTTGACAGATGCTTTCATGTAGCCATCCACACCTATGCCGGGACTTCAGGGATTTGTGGGAAAAGATTTACCAACAGCATAAAGGAATGGGTAGTTTCGTTCCCCCATCATTTTTGATGCTGTTGAAGTCTTAGTTGCCCCAAGCAGGGTGGCTGGGCTCTGATGAATGTGCTACAATGCAGGGCTGCCATAGGGGTAACCACCATATAGAAGCATCAGCCTGAAACCGATGGGAAGACAGCTGCTTCTCTTATGCAGATTCCCAAGGAAAGGGCTGATGCTCTGCTCTCTGCTGGGACTATAAAGCTCTTAAGTGCTCTGTTACAGAGACCAGCTGAAAAGTCAGCCCGTTAGGTGCCTCAGCAGATATCCCATTGCCCATCAAGACATTTAACTCCCCAGTAAACAAACAGGGATGAGCTGAGTCACTAAGAAGGCTCCTTGCCGAGAACAACCACTGATTTTGTCTGAAAAAAGAAGACATGATCTGAAGTCAGCCCCATCCAACATGCCTTGGCTGTGCATACAGATGATTGTGGCTATCATAGGGGACAAAAGCTGCAGGCAAACACTCCTGCTATAATCCTCAAGCACAATACACAAAGCTTTGTTTCCAGGCGAGATGTATTCCTACAGATTTAGAAGCAGAAGCTGCAGAAAAGGCAGGAGGAGGCAGTGCTGGGGTATTGCAAGACCAGATACTCAGAAGAGCTCTGGAAGAGCACGACCCCTGCAGTCAGTGGTGGAATGACTGTTACCTTGACGGATGCTGTGTGGAGGGAGCCTGAGCTAAACACAGAGGGTTTCTGAAAGAGTTTAGAGACGACATAATTGTGCTGGGTGCAGTGCTTTGGAAATCTGGGCCTTCTCAACCAGAAGGAAAGGGAGGAAAGGAAGCCTCCAGTTAGCTCCTCTTCCTTCAAAGTCATAAAACACCAGAGACCATCATCTACTAGTGCAAAACACAGCTAAGCACACAGTTGCCACTACACAGAACATGCCTCACTATTTGCTAGTGCTCAAATTGCAAAACAAACACAGAAACCACAGATTTAATTATAAATCTGTCCAGAAGCAGCCGCCTGTTTCACTGTGAAATTATGATGAGGCTTTGTGGCATCTTCCCTGAGACTTCTCAGTTTTAGCCAGAGGGGGAAAAGAAGAGCAAGCTCAAGGAGTCAAGTGGTTTCTCCTCAGAGTACCCATGAGTCCAGCAGCGAAGGCAACCATATGGTCCGCAAGTCAAACACTCTGCCTAAACTCATCCCCTCAGGACAAAGCTATCATCGCAGGCTTTCCCTGGCCCACTGAAGATTTCATTATGCATTCAGAATAAAAGAGAATTTCAAGTTCAAACCAGTTCATCCTCTTGGGAATAGTCTTACCACAGAAGTCCTGTTTATCCAAAGGGCAAGATGGAGAATTAATTTGAGGTGGAAGGACAGTGCACTGTACATGCATTTGCCTGTAAAGTTCTTTTTATAAGTGCTTGAAATTCTTAAGGAATAACAAGTCCCCAGAAGCTAGAGGTGAGCAGTGTAGATGTAGGCCACATGCAAAGGACACAGTCAAACATTTCTGTGGAAATCTGGAAGCCCAAGGTGGGATTTCATAGGCAGCATAAGCCAGTCTGATTTTAGGCTGCTCCTCATTATGGTGGTCTGGCTATGCCCACTTTCCTACAGATCTCCCCACTGGGCCAGCATAATCCAAGTGCAGGCTCACAAGATTAAGCAGGAGATAACTCTTTGCACAGCAGTCTCCTGATCAGTTCAGCTTAGCCCTACAGTAAAATCACAGCCTGGCTTCTGTTCCTGCCACAGCACCGCGTCTTTCCCTTCATCTGCACTTACATCGCTCCCTCCTGCTCCTGCCACAGCACCACTTCTTTCCCTTCAGCTGCACTTGCATCACTCCCTCCTGCTCCAGCTCCGCCTTCCTGACACATCCTGCCACGGTAAGCCACAGTGTTCCCTGTTTAACACACACCAATTAAGAGAAATAAAAAGGCTGTGATTAATTGAAAGCCAAACTCTGTTCTCAGCTGGACAAATCTTAATTCAGCATCACCGATGTGCCTGTAATAGTGTTGCTCTGGAATAAGGAGCGAACACAGTATTGCAGCTCCCTGGGCTGAGGGACCCTGACTAGCAGCGCACTGAGGAGGGGTCAGGCACACCATTACATACGTCCCACAACCACAGGAAACTCCACAGGGTAAGTAACACAGAAATAAGATGGTTGGAATAACAAGGGAGGGAAGAACAAAGGATAAACTGTCCTGGCACACACCAAAGGTCTGCCTGTTGCAATGACTTGTCTCCAACAGCTTGGAGAGGGAGAGGAATAACCAATCAAGCTGAAACTAATGCTCCTCCTGTATACATCCTCCCACTCTGACAACTTGGAGGCTAAAGGACTTTCCAGGCTGGAGGCTTTATCCACAGTTCAGTGTTTATTAGGCCTTTTGGGAATTGGGAATCTGCCTAATCTGTTTACTTTTGTAAACTCATATTGCGCTTTTCTTTAACATTCTCTTGGACAGGAGGAACTGGCCTAATCTCAAGGGTTTTGCTTGCACCACCAGAACTCAGCTCCCTGCTTTACAGCAGAATAGCTCAATTCCTAATTACCTGTGTTCAATACAAATGCCTTAGCTGCTTAAAAACCCCTGCTCTGTCCCAGCTCTCTTTCACAATGGAAGAAGGAGGTTGTCAGACTCCTCACAGGTGGGGAGCCCATACATGTAAGAGCAAAGACTTGTTGGAGGGCAGACCGGTGTCCAACAGCCAGCAGGAACAGAAACCAGCTCAGATTTTACTTGCAGCCGGTTTGCTTTGTGTGGCTCAATGCTAAAAAACAATGACAATTGCAAACACAGGAGGTAAATACAACGGAGGTAAACAAGGGAGATAGACCTGTCCACCCCAAGCCTTTGAGAGGTGGTTTCCTTACAGGTCTTGAAACCTCCCACTTAGACCATACAGTACAAGCTGGGTGTTACCAACTATTCCCCTGTGGTCACCACACCACAAGCATACAATTCTGCTAGCTGAGTTCCCAGCCTGAGAAAGAGGGAGACAGGCAAGACCATCAGAGTGCTGCTTTTCCCTTAACCCAGGATCCATGCATTCCCCCCCCCCAACACACACATACACATAACCAGCCCTCTCCAAAAGTCAATAGATCCAGGAGATACTATGCAAATAAACCCTCCTCATTTAAAGCCTGTGCAGAAAGATAGATGTAATAAATGGAGATGCACTGCAGCTTCCACAGCCCAAAGATGTGAACTCTGAAGTTGAGGTCAGAGGCAATCAGCCGAGTAGGCGAGGGCTGACACAATGGCAGCCTGGAAATGCTGTTCAATTACACTGATTGCACGCACACCCTCAAAATAAGGTGAATTGATTTTGATTTCCATCAAGGAGAAATACTGAGCAGGAATCCAAGGGCCCTGTGACTCTGGAGCTGTGAACTCCATCAGAAACAGCTGGCAAGCAGCTTTGGCTCGTGCCAGGGAATGGCCCCAAGGTGACAGACCTGCAAGTAGCACAGAACAGCACTATCCCGTATCGCCACTCATTTCCAGTAACTTGCTTTATTAAAGCACTCATGTGACAATCCATATTTCTCACTCCCACCCCTTTTTCTTTAACATAAGAGCTAAGTTTTTAGGTTAACTACAAACCGTTGTCTGATTTCTTGCCTGAACCAAACCTGTCTTTTTCTCCCCTCCAGCTAGAGAGGCCAAGGCTGATGCAGTAGGAACTCCAGCTCAGCTTATCTATCTGGAAAGATTCTGACTTCAAAATGACTTTTTGTTTAAAAGGATCCATTTTGGCTTAGTCACTTCCTGGGTTCAAAATTCCTTAATGCTGATGGTATTTTCTGGGAATTAAATAAAATGTCAATAAACAAATAATCACCAAAAGCAGTGCAGAATCACTCGGTTCCTGAATGGAGGTTGCATTTGCTTTAGGAAGGGACAGAGAAAGGGAGGGAAAAGTGTGAGGAAGCCTTTTTGCAAAATTACTGAATCAAATGACAAGTCACTTTTCCCAGCAAACAAGCACCGGCTCAAAATGTGTAATTTCCCAAAATGCTTTTTAGGTGCTAAGTGCAGCAGCACAGTTCTGAGCCTCTGCTAAGAAAAAAGGATATATCCCTTGCTCAAGCTCAAACTAAAGCAACCTCTTTCTGTGGCTTCTACCCAAGGCTACAGACTGGTGGACTTCTTTTAGACCCTTTTCTTCCCTTCCCCTGACACCAGATATGAGATAAGTACCCAAGAACTCCATGCCCTGATGCTATGAACAGACTGTGATGATGCAAAGGAAACCCATGTTGGCTGCTTCAGTCCTTTCACCACACACACTCCTACAAATTATATCAGAGGCACTCCGTATTTTCTCTCATGTTGATCCTGGCCTGGCTACCTTGTAGCTTTTCCCTCTCTTCTGGTTGTTCCCCAAACATCACAGTCTGTATTAAGCAGGGGATGGACATTTTTGCTCAGCAATCCCTCCCTCCATAAGGGAGCTACAGGGTCCTGAAGAGACAAAGGGTGAGCAGTGCGGGAGCAGTGACCTGTAACCTTGAAGACTCCAGAAAAATCTTCAGCAACTTCACCCTCTGCCCATTTTAGTCTTTTTTTAAAGCATAAGCACTGAAGATTAGAAACTATTCTTAACATTTGTAATGGGTACCGTATCGAGCACAGCGGTGGGCTATCCTTGATGCAGAGCCTGGTTGAGTACATGGTTATCTCCTCTCACACATAGAATGGTGTTTGGGCTGGAAAGGACCCTAACAGCATTTATTTCCAGCCCCCTGCCATGGGCAGGGACATCTTCCACTAGACCAGATTGCTCCAAGCCCCGTCCAACCTGGCCTTGAACACTGCCAGGGATGGGGCAGCCACAGCTT
>JANHGB010008590.1:0-20601 GCA_026283785.1 Coracopsis vasa
GCAGCCTTCTCTTCTCCAGGCTGAACAGCCCCAACTTTCTCAGCCTATCTTCATATGGGAGGTGCTCCAGCCCCCTGTTGTCATACTGCTGCTGGCTGAGAATGAGTAACAGCCCCAGTCTGCATGTCCTTCCAGCACCCAGATCTGAGGACCACCACAAATGTTTTACTACAAGCCCTAGGTCAGTTTTTAGAACAGCAGGAAGTATTTGAGAGTCCCCGTATCTGGTGATGCTTGTCCTGGCTAATCAACCCAAGAGGCATGGTGCAGTGCAAAACTCTGATGTGATTCCATCCCTCTGAGGTATGGGCACAGAAAAGCTCAGCTTCAGCATCCCAAGGACCAGGCAAATGCACTTGGACACCTGGGAACCATGAACACATTACCAGTGATTTTTACTGCACATGGAAGCACTGCCTGCTTTTCTGCTCCCTCAAAAATGACACCTACACCTCTCTTCGTTTCAGGTCAACTATACGTCCCCACTGGTGGCTATGCACTTTACAGATGTGAAGAGGAATTATTTGGTCCCTATTCAGTGCAGTCTGAATGGGAAAGGTATTATCAATGACCTTAACAGCGACCGCTTCCTGGGCAGAATCATCTTCACACTGAACATTGGAAAGTAGCCACTGCAAACACTGGGCACTTAGGTTGAGTCAATCAGAGGCTTTTTCCTTTCTAAAGCATAAAGCCAGCATTTTTTTCTTCTAGGAAAAACAGGCACATGGAGATTTTTGTTAATTTATTTTTGTTCATAGTTACAAAACAGATGAGATGCAATGGACGTGGAACCACATTTTTCACCACCTGATGTAAATCATTACTAGTAAAAATTAAAAGTCATCTGGACAGACAACCTGCAAAAGCATTTTGGTTTTGATTAAAAAAACCCCTGGTATCTGAACACTGTTTTCATAAGGTCTTTTATGGGTGACTCCCGTGGAATGCATTTTTCCTGGCTCTACATTTTAAACTGTACCACGGTTTTATGTGTATTTCTCAGGCAACAGCTAACAAGAGAACAGTTTGTTATAGCACTATCCTTGTTAAAATAATAAAGAGCAAAATTCTGGGTTATGCCTGCAAAGACATGGTTAAAAGGGGAAAACAGCAGATTTCAAAATGCCTCCTAGGATGTTGAGCACCAGGAGCATCTTGACTGCAGCATTTTACACAGCTTGTTCAGCACACCCAAGGTGTTGGAGCAAAGGTCATGTAGAAAATCATTTGCACTTGAACCTTTCTAACTGTTCCTTTCTGAAGTGGGAAGATTAAAGCACTTCTCCCTCCTCCTCCTCACCCCAGTGCTTCTCTCTGCCCCAAGAATCCTCATTAAGTTTATAGGCAGGGATGAGTGAAAGGAGCTCTTCTCTCTGTCATGGTTCATTCACAGGTTGATGGCAGCTCCTTCCCCTGGCAAAGAAGTGCCAGTGAAACACATTAGACCCCTGCCCCCCCAGTATTTCAGGCTTGTTCTTTCTGTTCCAGAGAGGTTGCAGCTACAATGCTGCAGAAGACCACAGGGAAACGCTGTTGTTTCACTGTTGAGGGGTCAATGCGGGTAATAGCAAAGTCATCAATTGATCACCCTCAAAGACCTATGAAGCACATGTGCCCCTGTCAGAGTGGAGCGCTGCTGACCTGAGCAGCCTCACCCTCCCTGGCATGCGTACCCATCTCATCCAACAGATGAACTACACTCCGTGTGCTAGGGGCGATGAGAACACGGCAGGCCAGGACACCTTGGGATAATGTACTAGTTGCAGAGCACACTTACTAAAATTACTGAGTGAACAAGAGCATTATGGTATGTTTGTCCTACATCCTAGTCCAGGTACCCAATCTGCCATCATTTCCTGATCTACATAAGTCCCTTAAGAAGTCATTTTTGCATTAAAAATAAAGCAACTGCATTAAAATTAACTCTATGATACCATTCTTAAAACACTAGTGTAAGAGATGCGGTTTGTGACTTTAGCATCCTGTGCTGGCCAGTTAGGGACTGAATTTCAAGGCAGTATATAATGTGATCCTTGAATTTTGGGCACTTAATTAACTTTCTGGGGCCAGAGTTCAGGATCCCAGTACAATATGACTTACTATATCCTAAGTATCACAAACAACTGTTGGGCAAAACCTAGTAAGAACTGTTAAAAACCTAAACCAGAGGTAGTTTAGGAACTAATTTTGCTCAGATGTGGTTATTGACATGACACTGCCAGAGCGAGGGCAACACCATCATTCTGCCTGCACAACTTATCTGAAAGGGCATGTTCTGACCAACACAAATCAGTTTCTGCCAAGGAAGGTGCTGCCTTGGTAGCAGCTCTTCCTTTGGCATCAGGAACAAGTTAAAACCGCAAACATTTCCCTTAGTGTCAAACGCTTTAGTTCTTCTAAAACATCCATATTTCTGTAGAATCCTTCGTACTTCAGGCCATGAAATAAACAGCTCTCCAGCTAGCAACAGGACAAAATCCTATTTATATCTATTCCCTACCTGCCTATTGGAAGGATTCTTGAAGCAGCTGGTCCTTTAGCAGACACTGGACCCATGCTTTGATCCAACCAAAGAAACATCAACTAATTTGGCTATAAATGCGTGAACAGCTTGAAAACAAAAGTTCCTGTTTCCCCCCACCCCGAACACCCAGATCCAGGCATGTTGACAATCCTGTTGGAAAAGCTCTCAGAAATGGCATGCATATCTACTCACACTTAAACAAAGCTTTATAAACACTGTAGTTAACTTTATTTTCCAAACACATAGCTTTCAGCATGTTTGTACAGTCATTTCGGGAGCTGGAGAATCGCATACATCACTTCTCATGCTACAACAACCTTAAAGTGCTGACTCAATTTCTGACTTCTAGTGAAGCCCAAAATAATACTTTGTATGTATATATAAAATACATATATATATAGTGCATCTAGGAAATTACCACATTTTACTAAAATAACCTAGCAAAAGTGATGCAAAATACTTGGATCTGCAATCTGAGCATGAAACCATCGATGGAATCCATCTGCTGGCAGCAGGGAAGCAACACACCCCGACAGGCTGGTGTTACTCAGATTTGCCAGTCTCAAAATAATTCACCATTTACCACTCTGGCAGGGAAACAGAGTATTGTGAGAGCAAAGGTACAACACGAGACCAAGGCAATCAAGCCCAAAGCACACAATCCAACTCCGCAGCATTGAATTACAGTCATAAAAAACCCAAAGACAACTTGGTTCAAAGAGCCTCTTTGTGGTACAAAAACCAGTTTTGTCAGATTCAGGCAAAGCTTATCTTTGGTCACAGTGAGGGCAGGGGTGATTGAATGTACAGGTATTTCTCAAGCACAAAAGCTAACTCTTTAGAAATCTCTCTTCCCTAAACATATAGCTATTGCAAGTTACTTAAACATCAGTGTTGACCGTCTCTTTTGTGCATGTGAATTATTGAAGGTGCTTTCCCTACCACATAGATAGAAGCTTAATACACAAAGAGATTAAATATTAAAGCAGCTTAAGCAAACACTTGCTGTAGGGGACCGAAACTCTGTGTCGTCAGTAGCTCTCTGAAGACCTGGCAGCTCTTGAGCTGTCCCACAGCTGGAAACCAGGGTTTACAGGCTGCAAAAGGCTTTTACCAAGATGGACTAAAGATGCTGAAAGATTAAGAAGCTCTTTTCATCCTATCAACATGAACCTGACAGGAATGAAGCAGAACACAACCACAAAAAAGTAGCCTCTACTTTGGTACAGTTTAGATATGGAACACAGAAATAAAAGTTATAGCGTTAATCACAAGGAAGCATCTTCAAACAAGATAATGCTTTTACTTCTTTGGAAGTCACTTTCTTCACTAAATATATATTTTAGTTTCTGCTTTACGATCTGATTTGGAGAAAACTTCAGGAACTCGCCAACAGTTTTCAAGTTGACAAGCAGGTATTCTCTATTGCAGCGCCGGGAGACACTGGGGATAGCTCCTCCTAACGTGCATCACTGTATTGCTATACAGGTCATCCTTATATAGTCACTGGGCATACATATGAGGCTACATACAAATTACATCATTTTCAGAAAGTTTCTGGCATGCATACAAAAATGTGATGTGGTCTTTGAGGGTCATTTACTTCTTGCAACAATCTTCATAACTTCTGGCAGTCTTTGAAGCACCAGCTTAATTAACACTACAGACATAGCAATTGTCCTGTCCTTCTATTTATCAGTTAGTTTAACTGCTCCCATCCTGGACATCAGCTAGTCTGGGATACTCCCCAGTAGATGTTTACACCAGCTTAATGGGTTCATTAGCACCACAAACATAGCAATCATCTTGTCCTTCTATTTATCAGTTAGTTTAAATGTGCCCATCGTGGACATCTGCTAGTCCCAGGTACTCCCCATCCCCAGGTCCTGTTTTCTATTCTGTTTTTCTTACATTTTTGTACTAAGGTCCTAAGGATCTAAAACTATGTCAACTACCTTCAAGCACCGCAGTTATTTTCCATTACAAAGCCATCAAACTTAACTATACTTAAAACTGATTATATTTTGTGCTTTTGTGCCTCCTTGTCTCACAAGAGAGGACTGAGTGGTATGTCTGGGTTTTGTGTCAACGTTTAATTCACAATATACCATCTGTTAATCTGGTAGCTATTGTTTTGGCAGCATATGCCAGGCAGCTGATTTTGTTTGGAAACCTTTGAGTAGAAAGTCACTTCTTGAGTGAAGGTTGCTGCTCTGGTTTGTTTTCATGTCTGTGTAATTGAAAGAAACCAAGACAAGGCTTTTGTATGAGCTTTGTTTTTTGGTAAGATAGTCTAGTTTTCTTGAGGGAACTGTGAGTTTTTATAGTATTGTAGATGTTCTGCATACAGTTCCCAAGTAATTGACATATTGTATGTGGGAATACAAAACAGTTTCATCACTACACTGAGAAGTGCACTCACTCACCAGCACATGCACCTCCTTCCCAGAAGTTGCTGTTATTAGCTGACCCCATCCATGTAGCTAAAATTTCTGACCCAAAGTCAGCCATGGTCATGGCGCTATTTTCCAGGTCATGGTAGGATGAGTTTTATGCCAGAACACATTTGCCTGATAGTGGTGGCAAAGATTGTCAGGTTGCTGCTAGTTCTTTGGCATCTCCCATCTTATGACAGGTAAGCCCCAGGCATCACTGATGGAGGAAGAAACCACACACACTACAAAGAGCACCACTGGCTGGAGAAAAAAATGTTCTCCATATGAAGAGTTGCGGGATAAGGCTTTATGCGTACAAAAAGAAGCAGAGAGGGACGTAGAAGCAGGGTTAGATTTGAATGTGAATGCTGGTACTTGGTATACGTTGAGCAGGTTCTGGCTAACCAGATAACTGCAGGGAAAAAAAGTTGAACTGCTTAGTGTTTCCAGTTGTGCTTTATGACTGTGGGAAAGTGTCTTATTTTATCTTTAATGTGAATATTATGTTGCTGTCATCTGACCCAACAGGATGTTGAAATCCTCAATCCGTCAAGTAGTTAGGCATCTTTTTATAGAACAGACTCTATAAAAGGGTAGAATTGTAAACATTTGTGGTATTTCTGAATCACCTGTCCTCTTAATATCTGAGTACCTCTCCTGAAAAGTAACCATGCAAAAAAAAAACAAAACACAAAAACCTTTCCCAAACCTGAGGTTGTTACTGAGATTTGTTTTCCTTTTAAAGAAATTCCTTTCGGATTCTGCATTTGGTATTGTGCTGTATGCCGTGGCTATTCAAAACTTCTTAGTAGTTAGTTTCTGCTTCTCTTGAGGCTCACATCCCCTTATTGTTTGAGCTGCAGAAGAGCCTCTGTTGGGAACCGAGAAAACCTGATGCTGTGTCCCACAGGTGTCTTCAGCATGTGATAGCCTGATGCAGCCAAGGAGCAGCAGCATGCCTCTGCATCTAGCCAATTCATCTCACAGCTCCTCCTTATCTCAAATACTGCACAAGAGCAGAGCTTCACATTGTTTTCAAAATACACATAGAATGCCTCAAGCTACCAATAAGCTTATTCCTATGTTAGAGGGACAGTTACAGAGCTGTTGTGAACAGAAAAAATAGGTTTTGCATCAACACTGGGACTTCAGCACTGCTTTGACATGTAGTGAGAGTCATGTGCTTGTTAGGGTCATGTGCCTGTTAGGGTCATGTGCTTGTTAGGGTTTTCATACACGAATCACAGAATCACAGAACGGTTTGGGTTGGAAGAGACATTAGAGCTCATCCAGTTCCAACCTTGCTGCCATGGGCAGGGACATCTCACACTAGACCAGGTTGCTCAAAGCCCCGTCCAGCCTGGCCTTGAACACTGCCAGGGATGGGGCAGCCACAGCTTCTCTGGACAACCCATGCCAATGTCTCACCAGCCTCACAGTAAAGAACTTCTTCACAGTATCTAGTTTAAATCCACCCTCTGTCAGTTTAAAGCCCCTTGTCCTATCACTACATGCCCTTGTACACTGTGAGTTTCACGACGTTTTAATTAGATTTGAGAGTTGGGATTTTTTTTTTGTCCTGAACAAGTTTGGGTAAAGGGACAGCAAAAATTGGGAAGTACTCCCTGCACCTTACTCATAGCTAACGGGGAGAGGAACCGTTGTTGCACTGAGGCATGTGAAACAGTACTGCCGTATTTAGGACATAAATGCAGAAGAAGAAACAAACATCTCCAGCTAGACGGAGGTGGCACTGAGAGCTTTCGGTGTGGTTGTTGCTCAGCTCAAGTCAGTCTCAAGAGCCCTTATGATGCTTTGCAGCTGCTGTCGCTCATTTGTACCATTCCCATTGAAAGGAAGCAGAGCTTTCAGACAGCAGCATGTAGTGGCTGGGACCCTACCACTGACAGTTTTAAGGCAATTGTCATTTTAAAAATTAAAATCTGTTAGAGTGAATCTTCTGTATTTTGTAACATTGTGTATATGTCTTCTATAACACTTGTTAGCCAGCTGTGCCTGTGAGAGACAAACAAATCACCCAGTCATGCCTTTCAGCAAAGATTAAAGCAATCGTTATTCTTCAAATACTGATAAAGCTTACAAATCTTTTTTAACTGAATTCATTATGGGAGGAAAAAGGCACTTTACTTGGTTCTACTTTCATTAATGGGTGGGCAAATTGTTTCCGACTGGGAACAGAATAATATCAAACCCCAAAGCATCCCTCCTGGAAAGAAAAAGCTAGTTTCTATTAAAAAAGAAGAGCAGAGAAACACATGCAACACTGAATTTGCTCACTACAACAATACACAGCCTCTAAGACACCTTGGAGTTGGGTTTAAAGACCAACTTGGAACTAATCTAAGACTGCACCTCCAAAAATGAGGGGGTAAGGGGAGACCTGTTTTCACTTGTGGACCTTGCATGAGGACTTGGAATTGCTCAGCCTTGGCATATACCAGTTTTGCTCCCTGGTCCAGCTTTCTGAAAACTAGCATTGCTAGAAAACTGAAAAGAACAAAGTTTATGTTTTCTGTTGACTGGGTGAGGCAGTCTGGTGTAAGCAGGGCAGTACAGTTGGAAGTGGGGGCACAGACCACAACTAACCTCTGCCTACAATACTGGATTTTTCAATCAGCTTAAGCTGTGATAAGTTAAAATCCTTCAGCTAGTGCCCTCTCTGATGTAGCACCCTTCAGACCTCAGGCAGGGAATACAGCTCCTAGGAGGACTCTGGAGGATAGGAATTTCACAGGAGATTTAACAGTGAACTCTCTAGTAAGGGACTCTGATGGAGTAATCTTGAGGTCTTCAGATTTTCTGCACCTCACAGTTGTCTTTCAATGTATAAATACCACCATGTAATGAAATACACTGGAGGGTGGCAGTGTCTAATGTTTATATACTAGATACAGTAGGGATATAACTGTGGATGTCATAAAGATGCTTAAACAGCTTTGATATTTAAGTGATTGGATTGCAACCATGCAGTTCCAATTATTAAAAAATGAGCTGTTGGGACTTTTTTGTTTTCCGCCTCTAAAGGACAGTTACAATTGCTCAGGTGCCTTTAATGCCATAATAAAGTTTAGATCTAAAGTTAAATTTTAGCTTTCCCAGTACTACAGGTCATCACAGTATTTCTGCAGTGATTTTGGCCTTTGAATTCCTGATGTGAACTGAACGTCATTCAGCTGACTGTGGCTGTTGTCAGGCATTCAGCAGCAGTGCTGGAAGGAAGGTCCTACCTGGTAGCTCCCTCCAGCAGGCAGCTGGGAGGCTCTGCAGTCCCTGTAGTCCAGCTCCAACTCTGACACCTTCACTCACACTCTGGAGGCATCAACTTCTCTGGGGACATTGCCAAGGTCCTGTTTCAGGCAGGTGAGTTAGGCTGTGTGATACCCTCCTCTCCATAAAACTACTGAAGATTTGCACATAATTCCCAGCTAAAAACCACAGTAAGTTTAAGGTAAATAACGTATACTGTGAATAAATTGTACCATGAAGAATTCATTTGAGGCAAGGAGTTCAGTCTTTCTGCTTTTTTGGTAACATCACTCAGCAGTATAGCCACATCTCAGGTAAAAATGACTGCAAAATGTTGATGGTTGGTAAGATGCATAAGGCTGGACAGAAACTTACTCCATTGCTTAGTTATTAAAAATTAACTTCTGTGCTTTGTGGGGGGGAGTGGCTCACCTGCCTAGTGCAATGTGGAAATTGATTAGCACATACAGTAACGAAAATACAATTTAATAACAAAATCCAGGCTTTACGTATTTGGTAAAACCACTGTGATTTAATAGAAAGACCTGTCTGAACATTTGTGTAATGTATTGTTAGGAGTACTGTGTGCCTAAAAGAATATTGTCTTCAGCAGACCATTTACTTGCTGAAGAGAGACTGAGATACAGATCTGATGTAAAATGTCAAAGAGCAAACCTGGTGGGAGTTAATGCTCATAATTATATGATTCCAGAAAGTTACAGTAATTCCATACAGTGTTTTCTAGTTTTTCACATGGAAAACGTTCTTCTGAAAAAACGCGTAGAAGCCACACTATGAAGGGGTGCTAAGGGTCAAGAAGCATTTCATAAAGACCCTTCTTTCTATTTTGATATTGCGGTAAAGTTAGTATCAAAGGGAGAGCATAAGTTGGATGAGATGAAAATGAGTAATGAAGCAGCATCTGAAATGGGGAGCTAGCCGGATCCTCCAGGTCATTCCTATAAGAGTGGTATATGAAAGGCAGGCTCTTTGCAGGGCATCTTCTGCATGTCTTCATGCAAGATTGACATGGTCAAGTGACTTCTTGACTTGCAAGCGCACAGGCTACACGTGTCTCATACAGGGTCACTGATCATTAAGTTCTGTACTGTGAGGGTGATGAAGCAATGGAACAAGTCCAGAGAAGTTGTGGCTGCCACATCCCTGACAGTGTTCAAGGCCAGGTTGGATGGGGGTTTGAGCAACCTGGTCTAGTGTGAGGTGTCCCTGCCCATGGCAGGAGGGTTGGAACTGGATGATCTTTAAGTTCCCTTCCAACTCAAACCATTCTAGGATTCTGTGATTCTATGATCGCTGCCCACTGCTTTGGATGCCACAACACATGTGTCTTCAGGTTGTGCTGTCACTAGCATGAAAGCACAAAGTGTGCAGCGTTAGACCTAATGCCGATGAGTGCTCAAAAGATGCAGACAAAGTCTGTGACTTTAAACAAATGCTGTAGTTTCCTCATATCTTTCTGGTGATACAAGACACGTTATGGTTCTAGTTTGAACAGTGTGCCAGGAGAGATGATCAGGTTTCACTTATTTGGTTTGTAGTACCTAGGAGACTAGCACTTTCCGTTTTCAAGGCTTAAAGCAGTAACTCCCTTTCTTGGAAATGAGTCATTGATTGTTAATGCCACTAGAAGGCTTTGGTCTGGGTGTAATCATTCAGTGAAGCGCAGGTAAGTTAGAGTTTCTTGTTATAAAATATAGTTTTACCAAATGAGAAGTTGTTTTTCTAATGTCAAACAGGCTTTAGAATAGCCTCATGAAATGTCCCATCAGCCAGCATAAACCACAGATATAATCCTCTTTTCATTGCACTATTGCAATGCTTTATAACTAATAAGGAGTCACAAACTAAATGTAGCCAGTGATAGTCACTTGTTCAAGTGGAAGTCTTCTGACTTTGTCAATTCATTTTTTTTATGAGCTGACTAAAATGTTATAACAGTAGCCTGAATGGAGCAGTAATACTTGTTAATGTTGAAAGTAACTTGCTGCAGAGGGAATTTGTGCTTACAGCAGGAGAGCATGGGAAAGATGGTTGATTGATTTGGCACAGAGGAGATGAGAAATTCAGTAGCAGTTGTGTAGTCAAAATACAGACATCATGACTTAAAAAAAAAAAAAGAAAAGAAAAAGAAGTAATTTTGGCTAATTCTGAGTTTATTTATGTTTTTTTCTTTTAATTACACAGTTTACCAAAGCAAAAAAGCAAACTGTGTCTGCCCTCTTTCAAAACCCATTCATTGCTGTGGAGGAGAGACCACAGCAATTAGCAGCTGGCAAAGCATCACGCTCAGCAGCAGCTGGGTTATTAAGTGGTGTTTGTGGTTTCCCTAAATACAAAACAAGACGCGATTTTGCCACCACTGGCTATAAAAAAGAATGCCAAGCGTGCTTAAGGATATGAAGCTTACTGAAGATGTAGTTTATAAGTGATATTTTCAGATAAATGAATGCTTGGCACCTAAGATCCCAAAGCCCAGAAAGGAAGGAGATTTATCACAAGCCACTGCAGAAGCCTATGGGAAAGTCAGGTGTAAAACCCAAACAAGCAAGCTCTAGTCTAGTGCTAAATGACCAGCTAAACCCTCTGCCATCTGGGTTTTTTTGTTTCCCTTCCTGTAGGCAGTTTTACACATCACATGTATATTTTAAGCACTATTGAATTGTCTGTGGAATTCTACTTTTAATATCACCATACCCATTTATCTTCCAATGTACCAAACAGCTTATTTCTTGCTTCAAGGAGTTGGAAGATAATAATAGGCATGAAACAGTGAGAAGTAATAATCAGTAAACTAAGGAAGAGGAAAAGAAGGGACAGGGCTATAAGATACCATGGGTCTTTTCTTGGTTCTGCCTCTGATGTGCTGAGTGATGCTCGATAAAGCACATCATCTCTCCGGTGGACATCTCCTCCACAGCACATGTTCTTTCTGTCTAGATTGTTGATGTTTTGAGGAGAGAACTCAATTTCTTATTACACATTAACAAAGGGTTAAAATTTAAAGAGAGGAAGTTTAGATTGGATATAAGGAAGAAGTTCTTTACTATAAGGGTGGTGAGGCACTGGAATGGGTTGCCCAGGGAAGTTGTGAATGCTCCATCCTTGGTGGTGTTAAAGGCCAGGTTGGACAGAGCCTTGGGTGACATGATTTAGTGGGAGGTGTCCCTGCCCACGACAGGGGGGTTGGAACTAGATGATCTTAAGGTCCTTTCCAACCCTAACTATTCTATGATTCTATGAAGTGTCTGTAGGTCACTTTTCATCAAGCTGTGAGAGAAGAGTAAGGTGTTGCTGGTATGTTTACATCTTGTACACAGGGCCTCTGCTTACACTGGAGGTGTCTCAAGAATAAAATAAGTGGAAAACCTCTGGCTTACATCAGCGTGAGAACCACAGAGTGTGCTGCACCATCACTAGCAGCGATCATGGCACAAGTAAACAGCTTGGCCAGCATGCAGACCAGGAGGGCTATGTTTGTTCATGGGTTGTCAAGCCTTACCTGACTTGTTTCTGGAGAGCCTCAGAAAGCAATGAGTATGAGTGTGTTAATGATACAGCTTTACTCATTTTGTGATGAGTTGTCTGAACAAAGCAAGGTTAATTTTTATGACTTGTCTGTTTTCTCTTGTTGGCTCTTTCATAAGGACTTGGAAATCACCTTACACTGTTGAACAAGAAACAAAGGCGTTGCAAGATTAGTGACTTGCAGCAAGTTTTTCAGTTCCTATCGCATATATGCAACAGTTTGAATAGCTGCCGCATGTGCAGTTTGGTAGAGTGACTTTGAATGGAGTTATGCCAAACCTTGGTGTTCCCAGGAGATTTCCATCTCCCTCTTCTTCTGTAGCAGAACACTGGAATAGATGCACCAGACTGGGCTGGGATGGAGCTGGCTAGTGGAGCTTCCATTAGGGTAAGAGCAGACTGAACTGTCAGGAACAGTATGTGCATAATGGAGCCTTCTTAGGGTCAGAGAATGAAGCAAATCGGTATTTCTCAGCCTGTGGACTTTACACCTCTTGCAGTCAGTAAGGAAGCAGTGGGCAGTCCATGAAACAAGCACAAAGACTCAGCAACCATAAAACGGATGTGCACATCCTTATATCAGCAAACAAAGAAAACAACGGGGAAATGCAGTTACTAAATGAACATCTGAAGTTAAGCTTCATTGTTTGATCATTTATGGAAACCATTGTGCCAATAATTTTTTTTTTTTATTTTCCTCATAACATTGAGATGAATCTTGGTGTGTAAAAAAAAGTGCTGCAATGGTGTTTTGATTAAATTGTAACAAAAATGGAGAGGATGAACTCTCAAGATTGTTATCAACTCTGCTTTTTTATAATCCTATATCCTTCCCTGTGATTTTGCTACTCCTGCTCTCTGCTTTAGCGGTTTTGCCACTACTCCCAGTTCTCTTTCTTCCCATAAAAAAAATCAAACAACAAAAAAGATAAGTTGTAGGTGCAGCAAAATACTCTCACAAAAAGAAACTTTTTCCATCTCTCAGCCTTTGAGGGTAATTCTTCTTGTTTGTACAGAATGCATAGATCCACCATTTCCAGGCTTGTCTTCTTTCTGTTAGTGCTCACTGGTCTATCTGCATTTCCCATAATACCACACCGTCTTCCTGTAACTTGCTGCTGTCCAAGCTCTGAGCTGCCTCCCCGCTTTGTGCCCCTAACACTTTGGATTCTTTCCCCACTTCCTCTCTACTTGGTCAGTTTGTTCTTGCATTTTCTTACTTTTTTTTCCCTGTTCTCCTCTGCATAAAGATACCTTTTCTGCTTTTAGAGTAATGGCATTAGCAGGGCTGATGGAAATCTAGGTGAATTAATTCTCTAAGCACTACACTGTTCAATGGACATGTTACTCAATGCACATTAGCCAATCTCCTGCAGACCTCACTGAATGACAGAAATGATTATTTGAAGAATATATTCAACAACAATATCATTATTCAAACAGTTCACTCAACAAATGACACTCAGCACACTCAAATTAATGGTGCATTCAGGTTGCTCTCTTTGCTCAGCAGAGCACATGTGTAGCCTTAAGGGTTGAAACTGAGTCACTGAAATGTCTGAGGGAAATAGGGGTGTGGAGGCTTTTCTGGTCATTTGTGTCTCTAGTGAGCAAGCCAGAGTGTGTGTGTATGTGTGGTTGGTAGTGAGGTGTTTAAGTCACATGTAGGGAATAAATGATGTATGTGAGGAGGAAGTGAGATTACCTGCTCTTTTTCCTGCTGGTAGCAGAAGCAGCACAGGCCCTTGTTTTCACGCTTATCCCTAGTACTTCAGCTAGAAATCAGTACAACAAATGAATGTATCTCTGATCTTCAGCTTTTGTCCAACTTGAGGTGTATGTGTGTGAGAGCAGGGGGTTGAAGTAAATCTAACATCAAATCCATGCTCTTCACTTCTTACTCTATTCAAATTTTTCTTGAGCACTTTGAGCAAATAATCTTTCTTTTATTGTTTAAGACTTTCTGATGCCTCTTTTGTAATTTCCAATACAGGCTAAGTTTTTTTTTGTGGTCTTTATGTCCACCGTGCTAAATAGATACCCCTTTCACCTGTTTGTTGCATTTTTAAACCTTTGAGTCATTTCACTGTTAGGCTCAACATTGGCCATTACCTTGATGCAACTTGATGTAATCTAGATTTTCCACAATCTACTCAATTGCTTTAGGCAGCTTCGCTTCCTGACTCTCTTTGATTCATTCCGCACAAAGCACATGTCCTCTGAATGCGAAGCTTGAGATCTCCCTTTGGCTTCAAGGATGTGGATCACATTTTCTCCTCTCTTGTTGTTACGTTAGTCAGAATATAATTTTGCTGAAGGGCCATGCCCCGACACTGCTCTTGGCATCTGCTTCCATGTGTACCGCTGCTTCTAGAAATGTTACAAAACCTCATACAACTGTCGTCTGTTTCTTACTGCTCAGTTGTGTGCTTACTTGAAGATTTCTCTTTTTTGTCCTCTGAATCCTCACCTTGCTCTGAACTTCATACAGCCCATATAATGTCTTTGTCTTTTCTAGCCTCAGCTAATTTAACTTTTCATTAGTCTGTACTTGTGCTGTGCCATGAGGGCAATTTTCTCAACCTGTTGGGTAACTCCATATCTTTGAAATCCCTTTTTTTTTTCCCTTGTATCATATGTTCTTTGCAACTCTTCAGTGAATTAATTGCATTTTCAAAGTTCAGTCTTCATTAATCTGGCTGACATTTACTCTAATACCCTTTATATGGCACATCTGGCACATCTGCCCTGACTTGTTCAGCTGGAGGCTCAGAACTGGTGAAACTCTAGTCATGGACTGATAGATGACATTAGGCTTTTTACATTAGAAAGGGATGGTGCAGATCTTACGGCCATTAGCAAAAGCCCACTCACAGCTGTGCTTTTTTCCTATGGAATAACAATATTCAGTCTTCCCTTCTACTGTGCTTGTGAATCCTAGGAAAGGCCTTTTGAGGTTTTCCCTCAAATCTCCTCCAGAGGTCAGCTCATCCACAAGATGCATTCACACGTGTTAATATTCATGCTCACTGAGGAGAATGTTTTGTTTCCTTGCCTGTACTTTATTACATAGCAGTATCTTTATGCTTTGCTATTCAGCTCCTTTGAGACTGATGTATTGACTTATCTGGAAAGCATTAAAGCCCTAGTGCTGATGTCTTGAAGAGTTTGATTTAAACTTCTGCTTGAGCTCTGATTGCAGACATGGAGGACAGAAATAGTTCTTTAAAGACAAAGTCACCACCCTGCAAAACATATTTAAAAGCATATAAGCATATGTCTGATAGAATATAAGCCAACTGATATTCCCATTATTCTTTTTTACCTGCAGCATAAAGGAGTAGCTTGGTAACCATTCTTTGTGAAAACATCTTTTTTCAACATCCTTCAACATCCGTATAGATCAGCGAAATACTCATTTCTGCAGCTGTCCCTCAGCTCTTCAAGTAAGTTAACAGCTCTAATGGTAGCAAAGCAGGAATACTCAAACAGGCAAATAACCTTGCTTTCTGGCAGAAGTCTGGCCATAGGCAGAAGTCATGATGGGCTGCAAAATCAAGGGACAGCAAAAGAAGTACTGAGCTTTCCATCTCTGTTGACCTTTGTGGTGCTGTGGCCTGTTTACTACTTGTGATCAGACTTACCAGCTGAACTTGCTCATCCTTCAGTGCCAACTGCAGCTACAACAGCAGCAGTGGGATTTGCATGTGCCACTGCAGCCTCAAAGGGGTGCATTTTCTCTCCTGCTAGGCAGAGCTTGCAGGAGCATTAGATGCGATGAGGAAGTTAAAAAATAGAAGACACAAATCTGGAATCTGAGATCCACAAATCTGGATCTCAGATTTCCCTTCTCATGTCTCCCAGCCATTCTGTGTCCTGGGAAGACATCTACTTTTTGTTCTTAGAAAACAAAGGAGCTTCATATCCTCAAAGATCCACACAGACCTTGGGTGCGGGGCCTGCTGGGAAGGTGACTGTATGCTCTTGGTGATTATGTCAGGGCTTTTTTTGACTCTGAGGAGAGTCTGGCTGCCAATGGTTCCTTAGACTGCTTTTCCAAAAGTGTTGCAGAGTTAGGACTGAGGAAGACTTCTGTGGAAGAGAAACTATTAAAAAAATCATTTTTTGGAGTAAATCTTAGTGCATTTCTTACATGATAAGAAATACAACAAATAAAATCCAGTGAAGCAGGACAGGGTTTAAAATACTGCACAAGTTTACCAGAAAGTTAGACCACAGACAAAAAGAAAACGATTTGCATTTCGGTAGTCAACCTTTTGTGGGACACGTGGCTTCTATACAGAAATTTGAAAGTGACATCTATTTTGGCTGTGCGTAGTATTTTGCATAACTACAGGGCTAAGCTGAGTGTATCTCAGTGGTAGAATGCTAGCCTGAACTTGCTGGAGAAAGCTCTACCTGATGCTCAGGAGACCCTCGGGAAGAACAGGCCCATTTACTTGCAGAGGACAGTTTAATAGAATGATTAGGCTTCAGCCTGGTAGACAAAATCTTATTTTAACAGCAAATGAGGTTTGTGTAATAGCCTCAGAAGGTACAAATTATCAGAATTAAGAGCAGTTTGTTGTTGCTGGTTTCCTTTTAAAAGCTTAATCATTCTAAATTGCTTCAGCTACTGCTTATGTTTCACCTTGAATGAACGTCTCATTTTTCTTTGCCCAAGAGGAAGCGTCTCTCTGATCTTGTGTTTCTTCAGTACAGCATTTCCTTCTTTCCTTGAGGAGAAAAATGAGCTGGGGATTCCTACGCGATCTGTTGAGTGGAGTGAATAAATATTCAACAGGAATTGGAAGAATTTGGGTAGCAGTTGTGTTCATATTCCGCTTGCTGGTTTACATTGCAGCCGCAGAAAACATCTGGAAACACGAACATGATGAATTTGAATGCAATATCAAGCAGCCTGGTTGTGAGAATGTTTGCTTTGACCATTTTTTCCCTGTCTCCCACATCAGACTTTGGGCTTTGCAATTAATCATGGTCTCCACCCCTTCGCTCTTCGTTGTTTTTCATGTTGCTTACCGAGAGAACAGAGAGAAACGCCACAACCAGAAACTTTATAAAAGTCCAGGAGAGAGAGATGGTGGACTGCTGTGCACTTACCTTGTCAGCCTTATCTTAAAAACAGGATTTGAAATAGGTTTTCTTGTTCTGTTTTATAAATTGTACAATGGATTCGAAGTACCACGTCTTGTGAAATGTGACATAAGACCATGTCCCAATACTGTAGACTGCTATATTTCCAAACCTACAGAGAAGATGATTTTCCTCTATTTTCTGGTGGCAACTTCATGCCTGTGCATTGTATTAAATCTAAGTGAATTAAGTTACCTCATTTTCAAATACTCTATAAAATGCTATCTGAAGAGATACATAAAGAAACATCAAGACTCAGAAAGTGATTGCCACAAATCAGAAACCATCATTCACAACAGAGTAGCAGCTGCAGGACGGTTCCACGATAGCTCCCCATCCCTGCCTCTGAATATGCAAGATGAACGTGAAAAAAATTCCCTGTCAAGTTGAAAGAAGGCTGGAGACCACTTCCTGCCGCACAAACTGTATTTGGCCAATTGCTTTTCCAATCCATGCTTTACAGAACTGAAAAGATAGATAGTTATGTAGGAAATGATTTTTGTCTGTTAATTCCCCCTGACTTGAGAAGATAAATTCAGTCACATTGTGCATGTCATACATAGAATCAACTAAATCTTTCCATGATGAAACAAGAGGTATAGAAATCTGAAAATTCCATGAAGCTTCAATATAAATGCAGATGCTTATGATAAATCACACGAAAACAATTGCTCAACGAGCTGTGTTTTGAATATTGCACAGGATTGCTTTGGTACAAGCAAAAAGAGGCTTTTTATGTGGAGAGTTGGAAGAACTTGGGATTGATGAAGACTGAACAGTAAGAGGATGTACAGCATTGGTTGAGTGGGTGGCTCTGATGACGGTTGAAATAGTGAGTATAAGGCACTGGCATATGGTGGCTGCTGGTGTCTGGAAGTGAGCTGGGTGGGCAGGAGCCCATTCCACTGGACTACTATGAAACATCTCAAAATACAAAGAAAGAAAATAAGAAGTGGCAGACACATCTAGTTTAGCCCATGGTGACAAAGACAGGCCTGGTTATTAAGCTATTTGTGGAGCACTTCCTTCTGGAGGTATTTGAGCCCTTTACAGTTTTTAGGGCATTTATCATCAGAGCGCGTCCTGTAAGAAAAGGTACTTGCTCAAACTTGTGCAGGCAGCATGTACCAAAGTTAACTCCTGGTCACCTGCACCAAGCAGCTTCTCAATAATTTGACTTTTATTCTGCTCCGTGGCTGTGGCATTTAATGGAAAAAGATCATTCCCAGTTCCCCAGGATCCGAGTGGTGAAATGTAGCCTGCACAACACAGCAAGCCAGTAGTCCTGGCATTCAGTAGCAATGTCTTCTAGGATCTAGTCTTCTGTTGGACCCAGACTTCTGAGATGATAGAAATTGGTGCCTAAAAACATATTTCAGGGTAGCTGAAATACATTTCCGTTGTAGGAGTGAAAGACCTCTGAACATACCTCAGTACTGAGCCTGATCAAAATACACCTTTTAGAGAAAAACACTGTCTGCAGTAAGCGGAGCTGCCTGAACGCTGAACCGATGTTATTGTTCATGCCAGGATAAAGAGAAGGAAACAGTAGCAGAAGCATGTCAACTAGCTATTTTTTCACTCCAGCCCCCCCATCTTTGCTTTCAAAGCATTACTTTTATGAGTCCTGGGGTAGCAGTTACAGAATTAACTTTAATAACTAATGAATAAACTATGCACTATTTTTCCCCAAAAAAATAAACCTGCTTTTACAAAAGGTAAAAATACTTTTGCTGCTCCTGAGCTTGACAGGAGCAGCCTCAGATACCAGCTTGCCAGCTTGTGGCCAGTTAAAGTTTTACATCTTGAGTGATGCTCAGTCAGCGTGTGTATGGAGACTGCTTTACAGCACTCAGAACATGTTCTATTAAATCTCTAGTAGACAGAATATGGCTCACGGCAGAAATGCAGTCAGAAACTCTTGTGCAGTGACTGGACAACCCCCCCCCCCAAGAAGCACATGAAGCAAAGCCACTGCCCTCAACCCTGTATAACAGGGACAGCCACAGGTAGAGAACAAACCCCAAATTATCTTGGCCGTTTTGAACCCTAATGCCTCATTTTTTAAAACAAGGGCAACCCTATCAAAGTAAAAAATGCTTCCATAGTGACTGCTTTTTTCATTATTGAGGACAGATTTTAAGACAGCACATGAATGAAAAAGTATTTGGTAATTTTTTAAAAAAACAAGGTTTATTTGAGAGAAAACAGAAGCAAACACAGTTTAGCCAACACAGGTTTCTGATTAAATTTGTGCATTAGCTGCTGTCTAATATCGAAGTATACTAAGTCAGGGCTTGAAGGATTTTACAGCATCCCCTAAAGCTCTGTGGCTGGTGGAGCTTCTCGCTCAGTCCCCAGATGTTCCTGTAAAACAAGAACTTTAATTCTTTGGAATGTATATTCAAGGTTTTATTTCTATCTTCGACAGCCATGAAATAATAAATAAATTCCCCAAATCAACATTTCAAGTCTTGGATGATACTTCAAGTTTTGACAAAGCCAGCATCTTACATAAGAAATAGTCTGAAAAGTTATTATGGACTAACTCTGTGTGACGCCGACTTACCCATAGAAACCAAGTGCATGTCCTGCAAAATTAGGGTGTTTGATAGAGCTACTAAAGAAATGAGCATCACACAAGGTGGCTCTGCCAGATGTTATTTAACCTGAGAGAACAGAAACACACTCACCTACTTTCTGAGCCCTTGCTCTTGTCCAACATTTGATCTTCTAATGGCTCTTACCCTTCCACAGCCTCTTCCCTGCCTTTATACTCCTTTGTGCTCCACTTTCACTCACCCATCCATCCCTGAAGTTGTTTGCTCTTACTTTTTTGGTTCAAATGAGTTTGTAGCCACGGTCCCTATACCTAAAGTTTTAAGGGCTTTTTTGTGTATTCATATTCCAAATCAATCAAAATTAAAAATCAATTCAAGTGCTATTTAAAGTGTGAAAGCACAGTCTCCTCAAGCACATAGCAATTGGGAGGAAACTGATCTAAGCCTATATGAAGAAACACAATTGCTCCATGCACATTCATACAAAAAGATTTACGCTCACTCATATTTCAAAACATTTCTGAAAACATTAAAAGATCCAAGTCTTACACAGATACAGAATCATAGAATCATAGAATGGTTTGGGTTGGAAAGGACTGTCATCTACCTAGTTCCAACCCCCTGCCATGGCAGGGATGCCTCACACTAGATCATGTAGCCCAAGGCTCTGTTCAGCCTGGCCTTGAACACTGCCAGGGATGGAGCATTTACCACTTTGGGCAACCTGTTACAGTGCCTCACCACCCTCACAGTGAAAAACCTCTTCCTTTTATCTAACCTGAAGTCCCCCTGTTTAAGTAATCTCCTTGCTCTGTGACAGAAAAAAATATTTCCCTATTTGCTGGTTGTTTCTTCCCTCCATTTCCATCTCCACCACCTCCATCCCCATTACCCACCCCTTCAATAGATCATCTCCACACCAAGGCGCCAGCCAGAGGTGAGCAAGACAAGACCAGGAGCTTCTCTAGCCTGGGAGGGGGCTAAACCTGGGGATATAGCTTGTCTCTGTGCCCACAGGTGAGAGCCCCAACCAATTCTTTGTCACAGGAAATAATTGTAAGAATATATCCAACTACTTTTCCTCACCTGGACCGACAACTGTTTGCAGCGT
>JANHGB010008597.1:0-11199 GCA_026283785.1 Coracopsis vasa
ATAGTATTTTGAAAACCAACTCCCAGCATCTGGGCATTCAGCCTTGTCAGAGAGAGACTGCAGTACCATTAAAGTCAGGCACAGGAAATGTACTGGGGTGATTTCTAACTGCAGATTGCAGCAATGAACACTGAAAGTGCTACCAAAACAGCATTTCATCGCCCTCATGAGCACAGCCTTCATGAGTACAAGCATTTGTCAATAAACCTGTCTGGTGACATTAGGCCTGTATAGCCCTTAAGGCTTTCCAGCTGATAAAACCCCATTTAAAACGCATTGTATTTAAATCTAAGATATAACAGTAAAATAATTGTGAAGCTTATGAAAAAAGGTGGCTTAACAGAACTGGAGGCTGCAACCTTTTGTCTCTCAGGCTCTGCAATAGTATGACAGTATCTCTCCCATGCTGCCTAACAAGGTAACTTTGCTCTGGTTTCATGGGACATCCAATGGGCACAAAATAAATTAATACTGATTCATTAACTCTAATTCACTCTTTATTGGCAGCAAACAGTGAGACAAATGAGATAGTGTGCAAAATCCTTCTGTGACTTCAAATAAAGACCTCTTGTTTTTTGTTTAAAACAAAATGTTCATTGGAATACATACTGTATAACTAACAGCGTGAATCTCAGAAGGCAGTACTGCTATAATGCTAATCAGCCAGTTTGTTTGACAAATTTAGTCTTTTTTCTGCTAGCACAAATCCCTTGAAATATCTTTTTGAACGGGTGAGTGATAATAACGAACAACTTAGCTGTGCCTGATCACATATCATAGTCTCTTCTCCTAGACTCAAAGCACAGTCAGAGGCAGTGCTTCTCTACCTTCTCTGAATAGTCTACATGCTCTGACATCATCCCTCCAAGGGTTTTGCAATTACTCATTCAAAAAAACAAACCTATTGCTCTCCATTTTCTCCTTTTCCCCAGTCATTCTGAAAATCCGCATGCACAGCATCTTGTCTCATCTTCCTATCCCACCTTCCCTGCCATCTCAGAAGCACTGCCTGATACAAGTCCTATCAGAAAGCATTGACAAAGCTGACATCCTTTAGAGGAGTTTGCCACTCACAATTGCATCTTCTTCTAGTCAGCAGAGACACCTTAGCAGCCTCTTAATTTATACTTCTAGTAGAGAATCTGTGCAAATTAGCTGCACTAGAGTCATAATTTTCAAGTTACATTTAGCTTGACAGAGAGCAGCCATCACGTACACCAACCAATCTGCCGTTTGTTAGTCAGTGTTGCACTGAGATGTGGGAAGCAATGAGGATGCCTTTGCAGCACTATCACAGCAATTCTCCTTGCGGTGTTACTTGAACTTTCCCAGGAAAGGCACTGAAGGAGCTAGTATAGCTACTGCACTGATTGCACTTCACCTGAACTAAGACTGTCTGCTTTTTAGCAATGTGATGCCCTTATATCACTAAATACAGCCTTTCTTTGCTACAGCTGCAATAACTTTAGATATTAGAAACAGCTGAAAAAAATAACTTGCCTTTTTGCATTGGTTTACTTTGTATTCTTAATAGTGTTTCCATCCTATCAAGCAGTGGAAAAATACAGACCACAAAGATTGCTGATGTATGAAGGTTAAATTCAGCATAAAGATGATTAGCATACTACCACAGGAGATGAAAAGATTTGGGCTTTACTTGATAAACGTATGACCATTTGGAGTATTTCTACTAGAAGAATCTCACACGTTGCTGTTTGAACGTATATTTATAAGAAGTAGGCTTGTGGGCATAAAGCTGTTTTTGTTCTTGTGTGGTGGGATTGTACCCCCCCACACTTAGCGGTCTGCTGACTTTGATATTGCTTTGCTAACATCTGCACAGCCCTGTAATTTGGTTAATAAATGCCTAACATATTCTACTGCTGCTTACAAAATCATGTTAGTCATGACACGAAGCCATGACATATGCTTCCTATTTAAAAATAGCTAAACCCGGATTTCCCCTGTGCAACATACAGAATTGGGAAGTAAGGAAATGAAACAGATAGTTTCTTTAGAAATATTGCCTTAGCTGTGATATGTGTCCTACAGTGTATGGTACTGTTAAATGTATACAGTGGGAATAACTAGCATCATGTTCATGGACATAAGATGTACAGAATGCTGGAATAGCTGAGGAAATCTTTCTGCAGCACAGTAACTGTTTTTCTTTTTTAAGTTACTTTTAAGTTATGTAAATGTCTCTCAAACACAGTTACTTTTGAGAGGTAACCTCATATTCAGCATGAAATTACAGTAAAACACCTTTCCAGAAATCCTCGTTATGCTTGTTCAGTTCAAAACCTCACAAAAAGTAGAGCTTATTTTACAAGAGAAGAATTTTATCGAAATTACATTTTCAAAGAACCTGAGGATTTCACCTTCAAGTATCACCTTTGAATAGCTGATACCCAGTGACTTGCTGCAAGTCATACAGCGTGTCTGTGGGAGACCCAGAGGTGATACAACGCTGTTTTCACACAGAAGATGAGAGAGTTTATTTTACAATGAATTGAATACGATCTGTTGCAAGTTGATCTTTTTTGTCCAGCATTCTTGGATTTCTGCCTGTTCATTGCCTCACAAATTGGGAGGGAGGGGGTTTCTGCATTGCATTTCATAGAAATAAAAACTCCAGATCTCTGTCTTTTCAGGAAGGGCATTTTCAATGACGCACACCTCAGTGAAATCACCTGTTTCCAATGGCACCTTCAGCTTCGATGGCCAGGTGAGGAGCGATGGCCACGTTTATCACACTGTGCACAAGGACTCAGGTTTATACAAAGACTTGCTCCACAAAATACACCTGGACAGGGCCACTGACGAGAGGCCTGCTCAAGAAAACAACTACAAACTGTTACGCCGCAACAACAGTTATACGTGTTACACAGCTGCTATCTGTGGCATGCCTGTGCATTCCTCCTTTAAGGCAGCGGATACGTCAACTCCAGAGGACAGTGAGAAGTTAGTGGGAGACACTGTTTCCTACTCCAAGAAGCGAGTCCGCTATGACAGCTACTCCAGCTACTGCAACGCAGTGGCTGAGGCAGAGATTGAGGCAGAGGAAGGTGGGGTGGAAATGAAGTTGGCGTCTGAACTTGCAGATCCTAACCGGCCCCCAGTTGAACCCGTGGAAGAGGATAAGGAAGAGAAAGACACGTCACAGGTTCATCTACTTTTCCACTTCCTCCAAATCTTAACAGCCTGCTTTGGATCCTTTGCCCATGGAGGTAATGATGTCAGGTAAGAGGATGAGATCTCACAAACCAGCGATTTTGCAGTTTAAGTGCTTGGAGCAAGGTTTGCCAGCTTGGCTGGTAGGAAAGCGTATTCATGGCTGCAGGCAGATGATCATCAGGGCTGTGTTTCACAAAGCATGTGACACTGATGCCCCTGGTGCTTTCCAGAAATTGGGCTGCTCAGTCATAGGCTTATTTTCTTCTCAATGTTAACATCTTTTTTATTCGCTGCTAAATACTTGTGCAGTAGTTAGTTTAATTCAGGTTTAATTTTGATAAGCTTTGAAGCATTGAAACTCCCCCTGGCACGCCAACCACTGTAAAAACAAACAGGACAGTCACAGCCCTGCAGTTTGCAGCCTTTTTTAACTGCAAGATCAGAGACCATCAGCAAATGAGAGGTTTAGACTGCTTTTGTCATTAGATAAATTTCATCTTTTGTCATATTGTGAAAAGAGGTGTGTGGAGAATGTCTTTATTTTGATTGCTGCAGCCCTTTAAGGCTTCCCTTTAATGAATCTTTTTGAGTTTTCCAGGGTCTAGGGCTGTGTGAGGCTGTGTATCACTAAATAACCCAGAAAATCTAACAAGCCTTAACATCAAAGTCCTACTGAAGTTCTGAAACTGCCCATACAACTTCTCCAGCTGCCACACCTCTCTTAACAAAATAAACTGAGTTACCCCTAAGGCACATTCCTATGCCCTATGCAGAGAGGGGACATGGGCTATGGCTCATCTCTTAGTGCTCATTAAAGAAGTTTCCCATCTCCCAGCATAGTTCTGGCATGCAGTATTCCCCAGCAAGAGTTTTATCCAGAGCCACTATTGCCACTGAATTGTTCCTTGAGTTTGGAAGAAGCCAATGAGTTCATCTGTCAGTCATCTGGCTTACATGTGTCTGTCCTTAACTCCCACAGCACTAACATCATTTCCCAGGAATAAATGAAAAGGATCATGCTCCCGGAATCTTTATCTCATGTTCATGTTGACTCAGGCAGCTGGCAGAATCTTGAAGTTGGTCTCAGAGATGTTTATCTGCAGCTCTTTGTCCTCCATCATCTGGTCAGACCCTGGTGAAATACTGTCTCTTCACTCATTTGCAAACCTCTTTCGCTTTGAAGGCTTGGCTCTGTTTTATTCCACAAAGTACAGACTTTTGATTGAAGGACATAGGATGTATGCCAAGGATGGAGAGTTTTATACCTTCCTTGTCTGCACTCCCATTATTTATCTGCTTGTAACATTGCTGTGTTTGCAGGGCCCTATTGCACCTTGCCATCTCGGTGGAATGTGGCTGAAGGGCAGTTGGGTGTTTTGCTCTGTCCCTGGGAACACTGCGTATTTTTCCTTTAGGATTTGGCTGGACTGCCTTTTCCCTAGGCCTGGAATGATCCACATGGTATTTACTAAGCACTGTTTCCTGTATTGTGATAAGGCCTCCTGAGAAGCTGCTTGTCAGAGCAGTGGTCCTTGTTTGGGTTGTAGCTGGGGCCATACTGAGTCCCCTTCCCACTGAGCCCCTGCTCTGCCCTGAGGGTATTTGTTTCAGCATTTGCAGTGGGGCTTTGCAGTGTTCATAACTTTCATAGTTCTCCTTAGGCATCTGGGCAAATGCTGTCTGACTCAGCAAGGAGAAGAGTTATTGCTCCTCACTCTTGTTAGCCATGCAGTTTAACTCACAGCTTATCTTGGAAACATTCACAAACATGTCTTCTCCTATCCCTGTCCATCCAGTGTCCTGGGACTTTGGAAGAGGGCTTTCTGAAGAGCCGCCTTGGCCTCACTCTTGTTATTACTCCCTTTGTACTTGCAAGGATCTACAAAGTATCACACCAGGCAAGAGCAAAGACCCGTGGAGGCCTGTACCCATGCTCTGCAAGTGGCCAGCATCAAGTGCCAAGGGAACATAGGAATAAGGACAAACACAGCTGATATTTGTTGTAATGTACCCTGGGAAATACTCTTCCACAGAGTTCACAGCCTATGCCAGTAGGTCCCCCAGCCTCTTTATTCCCTGTAGGTGATGTCTGTACATACTTCTCAAGGACTCACATGTTTATGCAAGCATCACTTGCCTTTACTGTAAGAGGCAAGGGTAGCAGAATTTGTTAGAAGAGATCTGTAAGGATGCAGTCAGTTCAGAAAGCAAATTTGTTGTTGATAAGAGCCAGCTAGGATGAAAGACAACATTTGGACTACATGCTTTGTTGAATCTTAAAGTCTAATTCCCCCAGAATTCTGCATTTGGACTGGTTTGTTGCCTTGGCAATATCCTTTCCTGAAAAATCACACTTTTTAGTATACTGCAGATCTCTATTTCTGTCAGTGATCCTACCAAATTTGCCAGGAAGTATGTGTTTTTATTAAATGCTTTTACTCCAAAATCTCTTCTTAAGCTGAATTCATGTAATTGCAGAACTAGAGAACAAGTTAGCTTTGTTTTGTCAAAGCTGGTAGAAACGCAAGATGGTCATGGGTGTAGGACTGGATAGGAACCCATCCTTACAATTGTACTGCGGTCCAGCAATAAGAATTAAAGACCCTTTTGTATGCCAAAAAGGTTGAGTAGATAAAACACTGTGAATGTAGATTTCTATCCTGTGGATTATGTAGCAGAGGCATTTTGCCAGTCTTTGTCTAGCAGAGCAGAAGACTTCTTACTGGGCTTTTGGCTCCTTCACATATTGCATAAGGATCTGCAGAGCCTGAAAGGCAGTGAGCTGTTTTAAAAATAGTGTGGTAGAACCTAGCTAGCATCATGCCTTGCTGTCCACATTTCTGTAGAAAGCAAGCCTTTGCAGTCCATCTTCCACTGAAGGCTGCTGTCTTTCCATGTCCCTCCTTCGTTCAATTTCCTTCTCATTTTAGGTGCTGCTGTCAAGCTGCTTCTCAGTTTTTATTCTCAGCCTTGAATCCTGTCGCTAAAATCCCTCTTTCCTCTGCATTTGGTTTTAAACTCCTCATTTGTATATTTAGGGCACATCAGTTGACCACATCTTTTCCTCTGGGTTTGTTTCCTACGTTTTCCTTCTGCATCCTGGAACTCACTTGTTCCTATGCTTTCTATGTATTTTCCATCAGGCTGTTTGCTGGTATGCCTGGAAGGGACAGGAGCACATAAAAGAAGCAAAGAGAGAAAAATTAAAAGATAATATAAAAATTAAAAACTGCAGGTAGTTAAATGATTCACCTGTTTTGGAACATATTTAAGCATGAGGCACATGGTATGGACTGAACCATGATGCAGCTCAGAAACACTTTATGGAGCAGAAGTGTCTCATATAGTTTGGATAGCAGTTTAGTGGGCAAAAAATCAAATGGAGACCTACCTTGTTTCATTGTCCAGGCTTTACCCCTGGACCTGGAAGAGCTAAATCAGTATTTTGGCTTTGACTGCAGAACTAACTCATAATAAGGGTAGCTAGACCCCACTTTGTTCCAAGATCATGCTTTTTAGCATCATGATGATACCAGCCATGTTTGCTGTAGGAGCTGATGTTTGTAGCAGTCAGGGCTTGCATTTGGGCTGACATCAGCAGGGATTCTGGCTGGGGCAGTTGTGCGTTAAAAGCAACAGGGAGTCATGGTAACTCCTTGTTTGGGTGACTGTTTTGTTCAGACCATCTCCTCCTGCCCCCCTGCCGCAGAGCTTATATGTGCTGTGTCAAGGATGCTGGAGCCCTTCCAGGGTTGGGACTAACTGAGCCGGGCCGAGAGCCTTGTGACACCATCGTGCACATGGGCTCAATGAAATCTAAAGAATTTAAAATCCCGACTAAATGTGTTGGGACAGAACTGCTGCAAAAAATGTTGTTGTTGAAGTTAATTAGCGGTGCTGAGTGAGCAGGTCCCACTGGCTCAGCACCCGAGCACAAAGGGAGCACGTCAGGTCATTGCAAGGGCAACAGGAGAATAAAAAGGGCAGGATGGAAAAAAAGACCTGGGCCAGGAGCGTGACACAAGGAGGACTGCCAGCTTCCTAAATGCTTGCTGAGAGCCAGCTTTCCCAAGAGGCCAGGAGCCTGGGCGCTGTTGGCCAGCCAGGATTATATGCACCTATGGGTTGTTTCAGCAGGAATAGTGAAGCTCAGTGCTGCAGCCACAGCAGCCTACCTGTATAAATAAATGTGGGTAGTGGGGGAGTCACTGGAGTTGTAGGGTTTACGCTGTGTTTCACAGTCTGGAAGCATGTCTGAATTAACTAGTTCCTGAAACCAAGGGCAGGTGGGCAGGCTGTTCTGGAAGTGTCTAGAGAGGACTGCTAAACCCATCGCTATCTCCTGTGTCCTATCAGCACAACAGTGGCTGTGGCTGCTTTGCTACTGGGTTGGGAATGAGAAAGCTATGAGCAAACTGTGTGTTGTCTCCACAGCCCATCCACGCAAATGAGAAGATGTTTTTGTTGACTCAAGCATTCTCTGGAGCTTGTTGTTCTTTGAATGCTTGCATTTGAAGCAGGTTGACCTACAGAAAGATACTGTAGTTCCACAGGAGTTTTGCTGATTAAAATCTGCTGTTTATGCTGTGAAAAAAGCTTGAGCCTCATGTTCCTACACACCTGTCTGTGCATGTGTTTAGTCTCTTCTTGTTCAGATTTCTTCTCCTGTAAATGGGTAGCCTCTTCTGTCCCTTCCTACCTGCCCTCTCCACCTCAGGCCATTATTCCCACTGTCACAGGAGAAAACCCAGGAATGACAGAAGGAGTGGTGTGCCCTGGCTTGTGTCTAGCGATGGAGGAAGGTTGGTTTATTATTGTGGTGATGGCAAGATCCATGATGCTCCACCTGAAGAGGGTGACTGCAAACCATGCCACCCACCTATGTCCGTGGATGCCAAGGGGCAGGTATTGAGGTTTAGCTGCTGTAGTGAGGAGAAACCTGCTTGCAGACCCTTCACACTTGTGCATTGGATCTCAGTTTTGCTAAGTTCCTGCTGTGTAAATTGTTTGAATGTGGCTGCTCTAATTAAATTTCATGTGGAGGATTTCAGGACTACCCTTGCCTATTCATACTTAAGTATTACTGGAAAAAGGGGTTATTCATGCTAGAGTCAGCAGGTAATGCCATGTAGATCTATGGCATAAGTTTGACAAAGAAGGGCTCTCTTATTATTCAGATGATATAGGCTAAATTACTGAAGACAGGATTTAAAACTATTTCAGAGCTATTTTTACACATTCTTTCAGTATTTTAGGGAAACTGAACTACTACCAGATAGGGCATTAACTGTTCAGCAAAACAATGCAAGTGAAACTAGGCAATAACGTGCTTGCCCAAAATGCAGGGAAAGGAAACTTCTCCTTTTGCCTCCCTACAGATTTCACTAGATTTTTAGGCCAGAGCACACAAACAGCAGTGGGACTCATATTTTCCCCTTTTCCTTTAAAAGCAATGGGGTTAAAGGAAGGAAGGGCCAGAGTATTGCCAGTATCTTATTGCATACAGGGAGCTTAGTGGGAATCAGTCTCCTGGCTAAATAAGGAGTCTAAAGGAGCTATAATAAGGCTGGATTACAAAATGAGTATTTCTTATTTCCTCCTTGAGCGCTGCAGTCAAGATCACTTAGAATATTTAGGAAGCTAATATGTGCATTACAATTACTGAGAGCAGCCTCAAATCTGATTTCTTCCCTTTTTAATAGCAGTCTGTCCTGGAACTGCAGTTCTATTAGATATGAATCTTCACTTACGTCCTTATTGTACAGGTACACGGTGTCTTTGTTGTGCCGTGCAGGCAAGCCAGATAGAAGCAGCAAGCAACTGGGGGGATCCGGTAGGTGCAGGAATCCCTCCCCATCCTGCTTGGAGCAGGCCCCATGACTGGGCTTGCTGGGGGAAGGCTGATGCTGGTGGGCAAAAGGGGAGGATGGACCCAGTCCTCCAGGGTCCAGGGAGTTGGGGTTTCAGGGCCAGCATTTACAGTATGCAGCGATAAGCCGCAAAAAGAATACGAAGCCTTCCTGACTCATTAATGCACACAAAGCTTTGCACTTCACAGGGCACAGCTGTGACACACTGTTGTTGCGCTATGGTGTATGCGCTATTTCAAAGCTGTCTGGTTCTTGGAGCTGGGATAAAACTCTGTCGATAATCTGAGATCTCTGGAGATTAGGACATATTTTTTTCCTGTTGGTTCAGACAGGCGTTATCTATCTCGCATCCTTACTCAACTGGATGATGTCTCTAGGCGTAACTGCAGCGCGTCCAGAAACCTCACCCCGCTTATTTTCCCAGTGGAAAGTTTGTTTACGAAATCCTGGTTTGGGAAATAGTCAAATGACTGGGGGTTGTGTAATTTTATTTGTAATATTTGAAGCCTAATATAGATGTCTCGTATGGCTATTTTGCTCATGATTCAGTTTTAATCAGAGCTAATGTATGTCTCCAGCTTCTTTCACTCAACCAGAAAAAGTTGCTAATACACAGCCTGCTTTTTCAGGTAGCAGAGAATCAATGCATGGTCATCAGGTAGCCTGTAGATTGTGTCTTATAACATAAAGCTTATTCAGAGCATACAAATAGATTGTCTTTTTGAGTAACTCACTACTGCCCTGAAATAAGCAGTGAGGTAACGGCAATGTTGCTAGTTCATAAAACATTATGACAAGTTTGATGGAATTTGATGATAGAGCATTCAGCTGATGGCATCCTTCCATTACTGAAAAAAACCCTTTACTTTTTACTTTAAAAAAAAAAGTCCAAACCAAAATGGTTGTAGTTCTTCTTCCTCCAGAGAAGGGCCTGGGCTCATGATCCAAGGGTATCCAAAAATCTCTGCTCATGTATGTGTGCATGGGAAACTCTAAGCCTGTCTCAATGTAGCTGAATGTAGGGGTTTTTTTTGTTGGTAATACTATCTGTCTCACAGGGAAGAGGAGAAGCCAGCTCTATTTATAGTTCAGATTCACTGTCAAATGCTGTCTTTCACAACAGCTTTATAAATGGTGTGGGACAGATTCTCAGCTGGCACAAGCAAGCAGAGGAAGAGAAGTTGTGCCAATTCACGTTAGTCGAGAGAGCTAGCGAAATCATCATGAGGGGCAGGCAGCACTTCAGAAACACTCAGCAGCACTTCACTGAACCACTGTGACACACGTCTGCAAGTACAAGCATTACTGTAGATGGCATTTAGTCCTGTACCGTGCCTCCAGGGAAGGCAAACAGCCCCTATGCGCCACCCCTGTTGCAATGTCCTGTGTCCTGTGAGTAACTGGGGCTGGCAGAGCCCACAGAGATGGTGAAAAATACTGGACATGGAGAATACACTTCATGACAGGTAGACTCAGGAGTTAGGCTGCTGATGCCGTAATGTTTTATAAATTCATCCTAAAATTAACTCGTAATGGCCATCCTCATGCTCAGTGGGAAAACGTGTAGGTGTGCAAAACTAAAGTTATACCATGACAGGAGCAGCTTACCTTGGCTTTTCAACCCAGTAGCTAAATAATGCAGTAACATCCTCAATAGTGCTTTAGTTACATAGGAACCTGATGGCAGTTATACACATAGGTAGATGTTGGTAGGGGTTCAGAGCCCTGGGTGACCATCTCAGACTTTTTCCTACTCCCTCTAACCTATCACAAATAGGACTTGGAGCTTCAGCACAAAGCAAAGTTAGTTAAGACAAGTAGAAGAGCTGCGTGGGAGAGTAAGAGAAAATCACTTCTTGAAAATAGACTTGAGGAATGAATCTTTGCCAAATGAATGGAAGATTTGAGGTCTTTTTTCTGCTTGCAATGTCTTGAGTCAAATGAGATGAAACCAGTGGGAAATACTGTGAATGCCACATTCCTGTTTAGCCAGCATCCTTGTGGTTCATCTGCTTAGTCACCCAGCTGTAGGAGAAGACATGACGGGCACAAACGAAGACATGTCTATCGCGGTCACCGCTCCGCCGGCAGTCCCGGGGCGGGCAGGTCTTGCGCCCCGGAGGGCGCCCTCAGCCACAGGGCGGAGCGCTGG
>JANHGB010008597.1:14976-26744 GCA_026283785.1 Coracopsis vasa
CCATGATGCAATGAGCCATGCAGCCGGGTTACTACAGATGACTAGCCTGTGCCATTCCCATTATTCAGCCCTTCCTTGTTCTCTTAACTTATTCCTGTGACAAAAATCAGTTGGAGATAAAACAGTCGAAAGAAGAAACGGGTAAGGCTTTGGCACACTGCAAGGTATCAGTCCAAGCTGATGCAAAGAGTGATTGTGAAGTGTTTTCTTATGCTTCCCGCAGTGGATTCACTATTGAGTTGGCTTCGGCGTTCACAGTTGTGGTAGCTTCCAATGTTGGACTTCCTGTCAGTACTACACACTGCAAGGTATGCCTTTGCCCAGCGACTGCAGTCAAGGCAGTCTGGACTATTCATCTTAAAATTGTGCTGCTTGAGCCAGCAGATAATGGCACGGCGAGGGGAAAACAGCCACTCATGGAGGACTGTTAGGCAGAGGTGCCTCAGTGCCACTGGAAAATAATCAGGCTTCCAAAAAGTGCATTGGAGTTGTCACAGTAAAGTTGCTGCAGTCGGGCACAGTGTTAACTCCATAGCTGTGGTTAAAGGAAAACAGCACTTACAAAAATGCAACCTCAATTTTAAAGCAAACTTATTACAAGGGAAAGCCTGGATTCCTCTGACGGTGCCATTTGAACCTGGTTGGGTGGCGTTTCTCCTTGTTCAGGGGCTGCGCACCATTCATCATGTATACTTCACTTTCTTGATAAGTGCATGGCATGGGATTTCCTGCATATAACTCTTTTACTACAGGTTTTCCATCTGTCTTTTTTTTATTTTTTTTTATTTCTTCACAGTGGATTTTGCATTGAAGTAATGTGTGCGCTAACGGTACTTGTAGCCTCAAATGTGGGTATTCCAATAAGCTCCACCCATTGCAAGGTATTGGAGTTTGCAGTGATCACATCAGTAAATCACATCACTAGGACAAACCATAACAAATACAAGAGATACCAATTGTTGCAGGCTGCCTTCACTATGCGATGTGCCGTGCAGACAGCAATGGCAAAGTAACAAGGACCACTTTTAAAGCCGGTACAGACAGCTAAGCACAGTCAGCATTAGAAGTAATTGCACAAAAGTCTGGAACATCTTTCACCCTTTCATAATTGTATCGAACTAATATAGACATACTAAAATAATGTAGATTTGTAGTTTGTGTGTCCCAGTTATGTGTATTTTAGAGCCACCTGTATGAAGAAACACCCGCTGCTACATCATTAAGCTAACATTTTAATGTCTCTCTTCTTTTAAACCAACCTGTCCTCACTTTTGTGCATTATAAGACAGAATCTGGCCCTTGTAGTTAGTTCTTTGAACAAGTTTCTTGGCTTTAAAAGGAAAACAAAACCAAAACACTGACCAGTTTGAAATATAGGTACAGGCTGGGTAATGAGCAGAATTTAGTGGTGTCATATGATATGCTGTGTGAGAAGACGTTTATAGTGCTTGCAGGCAACAGGGAGCATGTGGACATTTACACTGCTGGAAGAACATAGTGGGAATTTGGAATTTTGTTCCCTAGGAAATTCCCATGTCAAATCCCATCTTTCTTTCCTTTGCTTCCCCATGGACTCCCAGGCTCTTGGAAGCACAGAGCTGTCTGTACCCTACACCCGCTGGCAGGGTGAGGGGAAGGCCCTCTGAAATCAGAGACCCCAGAGTGGCAAAGCCCCTCTGCTTTGGCACATACCACCAAGCCCTATCAGAGCCAGATCCTACAGGATTCGCTGCTGCACCCTGGGGACTGCGGAGTCCTTCCAGCTCTGGCTGGGGCTGGGACAGGCAGGTTTTGGGGGCTAACTGCTCCATGGCATGGCATGCAGGCTGGCAAGAAGTCAGGCATCCTTGCCTGTGACATTGACCTGGTTTCCAGTGAAAGAGTCAATGAAATCCACATATCCTGCAAAATGCCCCAAGTTGGTTCAATTGGCCTTTTTCTAGTGAAAACAATTTCTTCAGAAAGCCTTCCTCTATTGCAAAATCATTTCTTTCTTCTGCTGTAGAGCTCTTTGAGAAGCAGCCAAGACTGAACTGCTCTGAAAGGCTGTTCAGATTTCCTGGCGTTGGCCGAACTCTGGTTCTACTGAATCAAGTAGGGAGGGGAAAAATAATAACAATGTGATCCACTTCTAAAAATGCTAGCCTGAAACCAGCTCCCTTTAAGCTGACTGGTATATCAAATGCATGAAGAAGAATTTGCCAGGGAGAATAATACAGCTTTGATTATCCCAGTTGTGTGCCTGAAGCACTTGTAGCGAACCGCTGTAAAAGGGAAAATACACTTTGGTGCAGACAAAGAGACTGAAGTTAAAAAGAAAATGTCTTGGAAGCCATAAGCTAACGAGAGTGTGGCATTAGGAGGCATTCACTGATTCACTACAGTTAAAAGCTTGGTCTTTTCTAACTGTGGAACAAAATAATTCTCTTTAAAAAATACTTCCATAAAAGCAGGTAATGTGGTTAGTCTGTGTCTGCTCCCTGTAGTTTACTATATCTCATTAGATGGATCATTCTTAATGGGAAGATCCACTTCGCAATAGGATTAGGCTGTTCCAGGATGTCACATTATTATAACTGACTCTGTATTTCAGCAAAATGAGATCCTGAGTTGAAAGATCCAAAGTGACCAACATAAGATAAAAAACAAACTCCTGTAACAGATGTATTCCTTGTTTTCTTGAGGGGCCCCATGAAGGAATAAAAGAACTATTCAATAACTCTAGTCAATGGAACATGTAGCAATTAGATAAACTAGATGAATTAGATGTCAAAGAAGTAGCAGTGTGAAACACCTTAGGTGGAGAGAGACCTTTTTGGGGTGAAACAATAGACTATAATGAAAATGACCAGTTTGACCACGTATGAAGGAAAGCTCTGAGCAGCAGCTTTCAGGTCTTGGAGCAGATGTGGTGGCAAACAGGAAATTGGTAGCAGGAAGAAAAGCATTAGCTTCTGAGACACTTTCATCAAGTCCTCTCATATCAAGAGTTGCATTCAGGTCCTAAATAAGAGGCTTTGCTCTATGTTAGGTAGTCAGCACCTGATACACCTGTTCTAACTCTACAGCCCAGCAGCTCTTCCATGCTCGGTGCTGCTGAGAGCCTGAACTGCACCTTTATCCTTGCCACTAGTCAAAGAGGAGAGGAAAGTCCCTCTGAAAGCCTCCAAGTCAAGAGGGCCTGAGGGAAAGACCTAACCTTTTGAGCCTCTAAAGGAATTTGTGAGTCTTAACACAGTAGCCGCATTGCTTTGGCTGCAACCCTTCAACTTCCCTTAGGATTTAGCACTAAAAAGCCAGTGTGGTGTGAGTGCATACCTCGCCTTTCTGCTGCTAGGTAGGCAAATAATAATAATGAATCTTACACATAGAAGCTGTTAGTTATTCTAAGCTGAATGAGATGTGGAAACAAACAGGCATTTCTCAGCTGTAACAGATGGAATGTGTTCACGTACGGATAAGATTAGAGTGCAGGAGTTAAATGCTTTTTCTGTGCAAAAGTGACTTTGCCGAGGTCATACTGTCAGCTCTGATTTGATATTAAGATTTTGTGGTTTTGAAAAATGTTCTCTGTGTTGCTATGATGGACTTATCATGTTCTGTGTATTGTCATGATATGCCATTGCACAGGAACAACAGGGCCAGAAGCATTTCTATAATGCTTTAAGCAGAGCATACTGAAGGCAAACTGCACTGGTTTCAAACAAATCTCAAAGTAGCTGTCATCTGAAATTCTGCAGATGGTGTAGTGTCCCTACACCCGAGTTTTAGCAACTCTCCTAACCTCTAGTTTATCAAAATCACTATTAATAAACTAAACTCTAATAATGTGTAAAACAGATTACCAATGCCATCATTGCTGATACCTTTTAAATTTCAGGAAGGATTCAGAGACTATCGTACGTAGACTGCACGCTTGCTCAAAGAGCAACGCTTCTTGTTGCAAGCATGACAGATGGATGCTAAGGACATGCCAAATGTAAAACACAGCCTAACAGCTGAGCTGCTGAAAAACCAAATGCTGTTTCCTCAGTTTAACTCTTTGATAGAGTCAGAAGTGTGCGGTTCCTCTTAGCTGGGCACCACTTACACCTCCTAAATACAGAACAGCATACTGTCCACTCAGGGGGGTATTCAGATTAAATATTATCTAATAGATTTCCCTATTGCATCAAGCTTTATACCGAGGCCTTTTCAGTCCTAGAATATCAAGTTTAGTTTTCCCTTCCACAGATAACTCTTTTCTCCAAAAAGAAATGTTAAGCAGTAGTTAGAAGTTAAATAGGTGTTAACAAAGGATGTGGATTTGATATCCCCCTCCTAGCTCTCCCTGCTTCCCTGATCTCCCAGCATTTATCACTTTCCTGGCTCTGCACATGGGGATCAGCCATCTTCTGATCTATAGGCAGGGACTGATACTCCCATTAAGAAAACAAGCAGGGAAGAGGAGGCAGGGATGGCATTTCAGAGAGCACAACCTCAGCTGTGTCTTGGAGTTTCCTTCAAAACAGGATATTCATTATGGATTGTAGTAACCGGACAAGGGGTAATGGGTTAAAACTTAAACAGGGGAAGTTTAGATTGGATATAAGGAAGAAATTCTATACTGTGAGGGTGGTGAGGCACTGGAATGGGTTGCCCAGGGAAGTTGTGGATGCTCCATCCCTGGCCGTGTTCAAGACCAGGCTGGACAGAGCCCTGAGTGGCGTGGTTTAGTGTGACTTGTCCCTGCCCATGGCAGGGGGGTTGGAACTAGATGATCTTAAGGTCCTTTCCAACCCTAATTATTCTATGATTCTATATTCCTTCCACATTTCTTGCTGCTTTACTGTGTGCTTTGAATAGACTTGCACTGATGTACATGTTCTTGTTAACAGCATGGAGGGCCGCTTCCAGGGCAGAAAGAAAATTTAGCATTTCTGATGTTTTTGCATCATTTTTCACCAGAAATGTTTTTATCAGTCCAGTTCCTTCTTAAAAAAATAATATTCTCAGTTTATACCTGAGCTTATTAACTGAAAATACATCTGAAAGGAGAAAAGGTTGTACCTTTCCCCATGCTGCAGTGTGTTTTGTCTTCAAAAGCACTGAGCTCTTGATGTCTGTGCCGTCTGCATGTCCCATAGCGTCAGGCTGGTGTCTCTGTGCACAGGGAGGATTTTAGCTCTCGATGCTTTGCTTCGCTGCCTGGCCCAGAAGGGCTGGTTTTCTCAGAGGGTTTGAACTGAGGAGCTTGATGTAGGGCAGCTGTACTGGGTCTAACCTTGCACAGTCTGTCTGCTCCCTGTCAGGTTACCATCTCTGTTACAGGGTGGACTCAGCTGCTTATATTGCTGTTGCTGTCCTGTTTATAGCCTGCAGTATTGAAATAGGAGGTTCAGCACCTGGTGGGTGAACAGGCAGGACATCCCAAAACAGCAAGAGGGCAGGCACGTGGAACAGGAGCTACACTAACTAACCCAACTTGCCCTATGCCACTGCCTCCAGCAGACCCTTAAAAGCAACTTTGCCTTTGTGCTCATGATTTAGACCACAGTCTGGACAGACTTGGAGGATGCTTACCCTCTCCCCTGCAGACTAAGTCAGGTGCTGGGTGAGTGGAGGGCTGCCTGGGTTGCACTCTTGGCTGATCCAGGAGCCAGTAGGACAGAGAAAAACACACAAACTTATTTAGTGTCCTTTGGTTGACCCCAAGACCCATGAAAGACAGGTGATCATTGAAAAATAAAGGTTAAAGCATCCCGGAAGTATCACCATCCTGCCACCGCACCAGAACAGAGCCATCGTCATCAGCAGCAGCTCTTTTATCTCAGAGTATTGCTTGGTATCAGCTGACTGGCATTGGTGTGGCTGTAGGCACATAAAGGGCTCTCGGACCTACCCCTCACATCTTGTCTCTCCCTCTCTCTTCCCTGTGGTCCCAAGGTCGGCTCTGTGGTGGCTGTTGGCTGGATCCGCTCCAAGAAAGCCGTTGATTGGCGCCTCTTCCGCAACATCTTCCTGGCGTGGTTTGTGACTGTGCCGGTGGCCGGCTTGTTCAGCGCCGGAGTGATGGCACTGCTGATGTACGGGATCCTGCCTTAGATCCCGTACATCTGAAGAACCTCCTTCACTGGGAAAAGGGGAAATGGCCAAGCTACTACCAAGGGGAGAAGCGTTCCCGTGAAAGAACCGGTCGGAGAGGATCCATCTTCCATATCTTAACTTCTTATCTACTGTACATAACAATGTGTCATATTGGTGACATGGTGATGTGGTGCCATTTCTTATATATTAAAGAAATATATATACATATAGTAGGTAACAATACCTAAGTTATATTATCAGTGGGGTGAAAATAATTGCCTAGAATTTAATATTTAGTAAAATTTGTACATAGTGTATCATTTCGGTGGCAATTTTTTAATCTTTTGGAGAAGAGTATGGATTAGGAAATGTTTCTTGTCCATTTGATATAAGAAGAAGCGAGGTACAGGACTGCGTAACACACGAATTTTTTTAAATCTATTAAGATACTGGAACAAAATAAAATGTGCAGAAGTGCTTTTCATAAAATAACTTTGTTCATGTCATATTGATCTTTGTGTATCATAGCGTGATGGTTATGGCTGTGTAAATACTTACCAATGGTAACTTTTAAATGGTGCATTTCCCTTATATATTTTGGATAAGAAAGTTTAGGAAGTACCAAAGAAGCAGGGGAATAGCTTGCCGATACTATGTTGTCTACACATGTGGGCCTGTGTTGTGTTTCCCCACCTCTAACTCAACAGTGTATTCACCAAGCTCCCGCCAGCAAGGCGGGGATAGTACTGTTCATGTCTTAATGTAACTTAAAATGAAACAAAGCAAAAAGCGCACACAAAAATACTTAGTTCTCGTTACTTAGTAGGCAAACAGCAGTTCTCCACCCTAGCTGATAGTAGACTGACTTCATTTTGTGGGTTGAATTTGAAGTATCTCACTGCTCACCTTCTACCCTTCCCCTTCAAGTCTCAGCTCCTGGTTACACTGCTATCAATTCCAGTGGGAGAACAGACCCTCAGTCTCCCGTCTTTCTGTCCATCCAGCCACAACCACACACTCTCAGGTACAGGAGTGGGACCGTGGGGTCCATGACAGCACCATGTACAGAAGCAAAGGGCAGCACCAAGTAGGAACTGGGCTTAGCCCTGGTTTTACGGTTGAAGGTATGGGCACCCGCAGGAGTGCTGCCCCACATAGGGGCTGATCTGAGGAGCATGGCAAGGATGCGAGCAGATGCTGGGTTCCTGAGGGTGAGTCTCATCCCATGCCACAGCCTGCCAGCCTCCTGCCATGCTGCCGGCTGAGAGGAGGGAACGGGAGCCTGGATCTGCATGAATGGAGGCTGTTGTGTGGTCACCAGCATTTGGGATGAGATTTTGTCACGGCAGCTCAGGGGAAAATGGCTAGCTACATCCCCTGCACGGCTTTGGAAAGCACAAGGTTACTGTTTTGTGGGTGGGAGGCAAAGGGCAAGGGGTGCCCAGAGGAGATTGGGAATCTATTACTGTTTCAATGCTGCTAAAATTTTGATAAAATGTTCTTGGTACTCCATTGTGACTTTTCCATTGGTCATTCATACTAAATTTATAATAAAAAGATAAACGGCCCCTATCACTGTTTGCCTTTTGAGTTTTTCGAGTGTGTCTCATTCATGCCGACTGTAATGGGAAGGCTCCACGGGCAGCTAAAACCTACTCCTTGGCATCCACCACCTTTTGTCCTTTGTCCACTGTGGATGAAACTGTGCTCTGTGCAGCACTGACAAAACCCCCCTTTTCTTCTTGCTGTCCCGGCAGCCCCAGAGTCCAGCCCTCACTCTGCTTGGGGCTCAGCTCATGGCGAGGGTTGGGAGCTCTGTGGATCCTTCAGGTGTGTTCACCAGGCACTCGCTGGCTCCAACTGCTCCCCTAACTTCCTTTCTGGGTCCGTGTAAGCATCCCGACTGTGGCAGTACAGCAGCACTCAGTTTCCAACCCCTCTGAAACCCTAGAGCCATGGTATAAATAGCACCAGCAAACATGTGGGACTGATGAGCGGCAGCTGAGTGACCAGAGCAGCCAGTCAATGCACAATGACAACCTGGGACCTGTGGAACAGGATAGAAGGACTCACTCTATCTTAGCACTTGCATAAACAAATGCCTGCCCAGTGGCCCAGCAGCTTGCTGCCTTGTTTTATCTACAGAGGCAAATCAGACTTCTCTTACTCCAGAGGCAGTGGGCTGTGCCAGATCCAGGGGATATGTGATAAATCCCCAGCAAAGGCAGCTGGGCATCTGTCAACACAAACGTTCATGAATAAAACTGTTATGAGGGAAATGGCCAGCAAGGAAGCATCTCCAAAATAGCCCCACCCCACAGTGACCTTTACACAGTGACCTTTAATCTGGAGGGAGATGGAAAAGTTACTTACTTTCTCCATGTCACAGAGGTGTCCTTTGCCACCGAGGGAAGCAAAATCACCACAGCAGAAGCTGGTGAAATGCCCTGCAAAGATGGGCATGATGAAAATGTCCCTCACTCGGGCAGCAATCAAAATAGGTACAAGTATATTTATTACAAGTGAAAACACTTTTAACTGAGGAACTGCAGTCTGAATTTCAGAAACCAAAGTGTCTACTGTGGCTCATGGACCACTGGTATATTCTTGACTGAAACCAGCCTCAGAAGAAGAGCCAGGGGGCACGGTGTGAAGGTGCTAACAGACTGTAATCACCCTCATCAACCTTTCCTGGTGCCTCTGGTCTCCACCCCACTTACTTGCCAGATTTCCCAGCTTGCTCTGGGAGTTGTTTCATCTCTCCATGTTTGTCTGATGGTCACTGAGTTGTTGTTCGACTTGTTTTGCCACCAACCCTGTCCTGCTTGTGGTGGTTGGCAGTGTGCCCCACACTGGTGAGGCTAACCTGTGCATCCTGGTTTGTCCTCCATGGAGCAGCCCTGTTCTCCCAGCACCCTGCTGCTGGCCTCCTGCCTCCAAGGTAGGTGCCCTGTGCACTAGTGATGGGTCAGACTGGCTGAGCACCCCTTGGGGCAGGGGGCTGCCCATGGCACAGGTGCTGAGACTGGTTTTGGTGTTGATAACCTAATGCTCCTTGCAGGGCAGTGTCTGGTGTGAGATCCCAGAAGACACAGCTGGGGAATGCATGGGGCAGGGCAACATAAAGGTACAGGGGCCTTAGGGGAGTGGAGGGAGAGGAGCGTCAGGTAAAATTGCTGTCTGCTTGTGTACTGACTAGCTCTGTGTATCATTTTATGAGCAATTTTATGTTAGTAGTAACTGTAATAACCTCTAAGCACATTGTTAGTGCAGGAGTCAATGTCTTGTTTTCACTCAGCTGATCTGTTGTGTTTTCAGTGTGTTCTGAACTCCAAACAGATTGCTTTTCTCTATTTTTCTCTGAGGCTTTCTTATTAATGCTATGCATATAGATTATTAACCTGCTGATATGAAGAGTAACTCATTAAAACCCCAGGTTAGGTTAGGAGTGACATAATCCTTGTGGAAGTCATTAACTGCAATGTCCCTTGTCAGCAAAAAGAGGATTTCTTCATTTTAGCATAGAAGTACTTTCTCCTGCTAAGCCTTACAATGCAAGCATTAACCTTAGAGATACAGACAATATACGTACGCAGTGTTGATGCTGCTTTTCCTTTCCTTTCCTTTTTTTTGCATGTTTGTTCCATTTCAACCTGGATTTCTCTTGCTCTCTTTCAGTTTTTCTGGACACTGGGACATTTGCCCAAAGAGTGCAACCCCTGTTGCTCACCACATTTTGGTCACCTTCCATAGCATCTCCTTGATCTCCCAACCTATGCAGGTGCCTGCCAGGATAGAGTCAGGGCATGGCAGTATTGGATGGGTGATTGCATCAGGGAGGTTTCAAGGAAGAAGAGGAACCTCCATCTTTAAGTCAAGGGGAATGAGATGTGTTCTTTCTAGTTGCAGAAAAATGTTTTTGTTGCACCTCCTGGTGCTTAGGTCCCTCTTGCTGCTCCTTTAGCTAGTTTCCCTGCTGGCTTCCTGCACAAGGGTTGTGTTTTCTCCTTTGAGGCAATGGTACTGATTAAAGGCAGGTCTACACAAATTTCCATCCTCCCTTTTCGCTTGAGCAAAGCTGCATTTTATTTATTCATTAATGCAGTTTTGGCTAAGCATAGATAATTCCAGAACTGGGTCCAGGGAGCTAAATTTACCCCAGTGATGTTACTCAAAGCTGCCAACACTTCCAAATGGTGCAGACTGAACTGACAGGAAATTTGATGTATGGAAGTAGACTCACAGAAAGTACAGCAGGTCTTTCATGTCATATTGCTGGCTTTTGGGATTTCCCTGCTAGAGAACTGATGGCAACTCGATTACCAGAGGAGCAGTACACCTACACACAAGCTTTGAAAGTTGCAAACCTTTTTCCAAAGACTGAAATAACTGCATAGCAGAAGAGCAATGCACTCCTGGTGCAATTAGACTCTTCCCTGCTGTGGAAAAGCAGCCTCAGTTGCATCCCATATTGCTTTGTGCACTTTTGGGCAACTAATTCAGGTGTATGGTGGCCCTAACTCTGTGGATAGTCTCTGAAGTGGGAGTGAGAGGTATTTCCAGAGAATCTTTGAGCTGTGAGTCTGTGTTTTACCATGGGCTCAGCAAGAAGACCAAGCTTCAGAGTCTGAATGCTCTGATGTTATTTCACTGACAAGTGTCGTGGCCTTAGCCCTGCTGAGTGGCTTCAGCATCTTTCACTGTCTTTTACTATAACTTCTTTCACCTTCAGTGCTAATGAGAAGCTTGCTCAGGGAACTGCTGCTTACTACCACCACCACAGCTTCTCACCCAGCTCACTTCAGGCCCTTGACTGAGCAGGCATTGCCTTTGCATGCCTCAGTTTGTAATGGCTGGTACTATTCTGTGGTTCTGCACCTCATGGTGTTAGCAGTGATGCAGCTTTGATTTGGGGTTATTGCTCTGTGTGTTCTTTCTTTCTCCTTTCCTGCTGCATGAGAAACAGCAGTCTGGCAGCTTTAAGCAATACCTAAGCTGAGTCATGTAATGTTCTGTGGATGAAGAGCTCAGACTGAGCTACCTGGAGTGCAGCACATCTTGGCCAGCTGTTAGACCTGATCCACATGATGCTGTACACTCCTAGATTTAGTGTATGGCTTAGGGCTGTGCTTTCCTCCTCCAAAGCTTCTGCAGAGCTTGAAAGACTTGATTGTTGTGCAGCTGAAATGGGCATTAGGGAGGGATAAAGCACCCATCACAGCACCTCCACATCTGCTTCCCCAAAGCAGACCCAGCACAAGGAGCAGGTGCCAGCCATAGGTCCAGCAGCTTCATGGTTTGAAATCCAGGCTGAAGCTGTAAAACAGGAGGTCAAAAGGACAAGTTCATCCTGCTCTTTGCTTTGCAAATCTGGCTTATGTCTTTTCTTTATCTGAGTTGATGCTCAGCGACAGGTTTCATGTGTCTGGCACCCTGGCTATGCAGCCTGATGAAGTTGTATCAACAGCTTTGGCGAGAGCATGTCATCTGACTGATGAATCCACATGGACGTGACTTGTCTGTGAGCAGGATATTTGTCCTGGGGTCTCATCTATATGCTTTTATAGACATGAATCCGTAACTGCAGCCTCAGAATAGCTGCGTGGCTGTATCTTCATGAGAAGTGTTCAAGGCCAGGGTGGACGGGGCTTGGAGCAACCTGGTCTAGTGGAAGGTGTCCCTGCCCATGGCATGGTTGGAAC
>JANHGB010008604.1:0-14403 GCA_026283785.1 Coracopsis vasa
GACTTATTACTGGTTTAAATTCATAAAGTAATCATCTCCATACAAGATAGGTATGTTTGGGTAAGGAGCTAAGATCGCCCCCCGGTTAACGGTGACCCTTCCGGTACCGGCCCCGGCACGAGCGCCCTCCCGCGCTCCCAGCTGAGCCCGTTTGTGTCCGGCGGTGACACCGGGGACACCTGGGCACGGGGCTCAGCGGTTCCGCGCCCCCCGGATCCTGTCAGGCTCCTGCCCGGCCCTGCAGAGCGGGCGCACACGGGGGGGGGTGAGGGCGCAGCTGAGGCTGCAGAGAACAACTCCACAACCGGGGCTTGCCTCTGCCTGCACGGGACTGCGCCCCGTGTCTGTGTGTACGGAGACATATATACACACATATATGTATGTGTACCGATATATATGTGTGTGTATACATATATATATATCTGTGTGTGTAAAAATCAAAACCATGCCCAACGCAGCTGTTACAAAGCGTTTTTACTCACATTCTCTCCGCCAGAACTCGATCCAGATCAGAACAATTCACTGTTAAATAGGGGGGCTCGGGCAGGAAATGAAGATAACGGCACTCCGGTTTCAAATGTCACATTTAATGTTTTCACCACTGTACTTCAAATCTACACTTTACAAAGTGACCAGCAAGTGTGCCACATTAACTGACCAACCTCTGAGATTTTACCTGTCACACCAGTGTCGCCCTGGGCTCTGTAATTACACACGGGTCTCATTCAAGTGAATTGAAATGCTTCAGTTGGTTTTATTCTCAGGAGCCTCGCACAGAAACAAAGACATTGCACCATCTTTGTTCAGTTATTCCACGTTATTCGTCTCTTTCACAGCAAATAATTACTTCATTGAAGTTAAAACTTCCAAACATAACTTACTGACAGTCTCCAGTTGCAGCTCAGATCACTCGTGTTGAAAATACTCTGCTAAATACAGATAACTTACAATAACTTTAACAGTTAATTGTCCATAACAAACACACGCGTTCCCTCCAGACCACTGCTCCCAGTTTCAGACCACCCTTCCGGATTCCTTGGTACAGGTGAAAAACAGGCGCGGGTTTTCCTGTCTCGGTTTAAATACAAAAGTTGGGACATTCAAGTTTCGAGTCTCCACACTGAACTTAAAAAAACAAAACTCATGTGGAGGTAAACAAAGCAAGTTGTACACTCCAGGAGGTAGAGGCCTTCAGTTGTGTTCAGATATATACATATGCACAGAATTCAGTGTTCCAACAGAAAAACAATGAGCCAAAAGGTAACCAAAGTCATTTCCTACTGTGACATTTCACGACTTGCACAGCTCTGCCTAAGCCACGAACACGAAGTCACAGAATGCCCCAGGTGCTTTTTTTTTTTTTTTTTCCTTTTTTTTCCTTTTTTTTTCTTTTTTTCTCAACTCTCCAGTGCAGGGAAAAGTTCTCACAAAGTTTCACAGACCTAAAATGTGCAAGCTAGTTCCTCTCTATACAGCAACGCTGCCGGGGAGCGCCCGAATCAGCCCATCAATGGCATTATTTACACACAGAGATGCATGCTGGGGGGTTTCATGTAAGAAAGAGCAGAAAAACTTCTAATAAAAATAGATTAAATATATATATATATTTATACTGGGGGAGGAAACAGAAGTTTAGTCTCTCCTAGTCACAAACTCATTCTCTCTACTCACAACATCTGGTTTTAGAACAGCACACATCACCACCACAGCTCTAGTGAGAAGCTATTTATAGGGCTCGGTCGGGGACCTGCCATCGCCCGACGTGACTTCATGATTGGTCGCAGTCAAGTTTTCTGTATTCCTTAGTTTTAGAAAACCCCAAATCCTCAGGAATGGCTCAATATCAAAAGGTGTTTGTACAGACTCACTGCAATAAAAAACAGAAAGGAAAAGAAAAGACAAACCCTCCCCAAATTTGGTTCAATTCCGTTTGTTCCGAGCTGAGCCACCGCAGCTGCACCACAATTCATCAAACACGTGCAACTCTGGGGGAAAGATTCTCTTCTAAAAGCACAACCACTTTACAAGATTAAAAGTCTAGTACGGCTCTAAATATCATTCATATTGTACAAGTAGTGGTTGTTAATTTAAAACTTCATTAGTAAAATTACAGTACAAGCATGATTAACCTCCAGAATTGCAAATCCCAGGCTCCAGTGGAAAGCTACATTACATCTTCAGTAGTTTATTCTCTTCCACTTCACTCCCAGACCAATGGAGATGGCGGCATCTCGGATGGCTGAGCAACCGTGGAACTGCAACGCAGCGACACAGACAATCAGTGCTCACTCCCAAGAGCTCAAGGACACCACAGTTAATGCTGGAGCGCCAAACCCAACCCAAACACCACAGAGCCACCAGTAACAACCAGTCCTGCGCCACATCGACTGATGCGCTTGGCGGTTCTCCACCCATCAGTCCTGCCCCTGACTGGTTTTACAGCGTGGTTCTGCAATCAACCCCCCAGTTCTCATTTTCAGCCTGAATTCCGTGCTTTACACAAAAATACTACCTGAAACTTTGGCACATTTCACTTACATCCTAGACGAATTCATTGAGATTCTAAAATGTAATCACACACAGGTGGGGTTTCCCCCAGAAAAGTTATCTCTGGGCCTTCCCTTACTCTCAGAAACTTAAAACACACAGCATATGGGACGTGTGAATTCTGTACTATTAATAAATGTGAATTAGTATCAGATATGAGTACATACAGTTACCTAATAAAGCTCTTAAAAGCAGCAGACTGAGGGTTGATGCAGAGAGGCACTCTGTTTCCTTTCTGCTGTTCCAGAATGAACTGATGAATTATTTCTGTACATAGGGGAAAAACACAAAACACCCCAGAATTAACACTTTGCGCCAGTGAAATGCAGTGTGGGCTGGAGGGAAACGCAGCTTCCTCCACTGCAAGTACACTTCCATAAGAGAATTCCAGCTTCCCTGAACTGAATCCAGTGCCAGACCTCACCACACAGATTCACACAGAACTCTTCTGCGCACACTGGAATAAAGTTATATATGAAATAAAGCCCCGGTCACCACTATAACACTGAACTGGTGATAACCAGTTACGGGTTAAATCCCAGTTTTAGGGTGTAACTAATGGCAGGTTTGGCAAGGAGCTGCTCCCCCATGTGATGGGTGCCAGGACTGAGCTCCATGTGATGGAACTGGTTGTCAGGAACCGCTGAGGGAACACATTTCTTGTCCCTCTGTTCCTCTGGAGTCTTTCGAGCTGCCACCAAACAGAGCCCATATCCCTACCACTGCTTCTCGGATCGTACTGCTCTTGTTAAAGCTCTGCTTTCCTCACTGGATCTGGCTTCAGAAGCCACAAAGCCTGGTTTATGGCCTGGTTGCTGTGATGGAATCAGACTTCAAATCTCCAGTGCCACAGAGCAACTGCTGGTATTTAGTAACCATCTGCGGCAGCAGCTTCCTCTTGCAGAGACCAGGACTGATCCTCCTCATTTAACCTGACTGACAGCAGGCTGCACATCCTGCCCACACAGGACCAAGGGATGGAGCAGGAAGACAAATGCAGATGCAAAGTTAACTGCTACTCACCTTTCACCTGCCGAACAGAACTGAGGTTCTTCTCAAAAGTGTCATCAAACTTGGGGTTAGTGATGGGCTCAAAGTCACTCGTATAAACTCTTCCAGTAGATGTGGAGAAGCAACATTTGCACATACAAGTGTGGTATCGCAACCGCCCTTCGTCGAGGTACGGGTGGGCTAAGGCATCCTTAGCAGATATCCTTTTGGACTGAAACAGGCATTTGAGGAAAACAGAAGCAAGCAGTTAGAACTGGAGCAGCCTAAAGAACATTTACTCCTCAACGAATCCTGACTTGGTTTATAACCCTCTATCACGTTAAAGGATTGGCTCATGTTAGGAAATGTTCGGGATATGCAAACCCTGCCACTAGAGGGGAGGTTCTGCTTAGAAACCAGCAGCAGCAGCAGCAGCAGCACGGGGCTGACTCTGATCCTCCTGTGCCAGAGCTGGTGACAGAAGATGCCGCTGATGGGATTTTCAGAAACGTGCTTTTCAAGAGTTACTTCCCCAAAAACCTTCAAATTGTGACTCAATAAATCAGAACAAGCCCAAAGAATTTAATGCTGGCAAACGTGGCGTTTTGTGGGTCTGGAGAACACTCCAGCGTGTCCAAAGCGAAACACAAATGTGAGCATCACTGAAAACAGCTCAGGATACGGCATCCGGAGCTCTCAAAACCACTTTGCACATGGAGTTTCAGAAGACAAGTGGTGAAGGAAGCACAGGGAAGAGGGGGCAGAGCAGGGGCTGGAATTACAAAACCTGCTTCCACATTGCTAAGAGGTTTTGTGCATAACCCAAGCAAAGGGTCAGTCAAACCAGGAGAACACGGTGAGGACTGGGGCAGAATTGCTGCTGAGAGTCTGTAACCAGATCTGTTGTTCTAGAAGGTTACAGAGCAAAAGCAGTGGCAAAGCTGGAAGGAAAACCCACGTGTCCCAGTTCCCAGGGTATGTTTTAGAATCAGCTCTGCTAAAGGATCATCCTGAGTCTCTAAAACACAAACCCACAGGTATTCAAATGTGATTTGGGAACACCGAATCACAGCATCGTAAGTGTCGAGGGAGAAGTTTGTTGATGTGGAAGCCATGATTTAACATCTGTTTTGTGCAGTAAAACGATCTTAAGGTTTAAAATAACACACGCAAAGGGGCAGCCTTCTGAACGCTCCATCAGGTACAGGCTTCCCCTGCGCAGCGTGCCCAATGCCTGATTTCATTTGAAATGGGGGGAGGTCTGCAGGAATGCAATAATCATCGATTCCGGTGCCAGTTTTGTACCGTGAGCCCGAGAGATGAAACCCACAACCCACAGCAGCTCATTTTCATTAGCAAAACAGATGCTGGGTGGAAAGTGAGATCCTGTTATGTGACTGTGCGGATGCAGAAGGAATCTTGTGTGTGTTGCAAGACCACGAACACCCACGAGTCTCTAATTAGAACAGCAGCAAAGGATCTGATGTTCTGCTACCTACACCTCGCTGGGAAAAGCGAGCGTGAGTCACCAACACCCTCAGCTTTCACACCCTGTCGCAGCTCCCTTCAGAAGACCAATAGGTTTTAAATGCAAACCCCCATTCCAGTGGGGAATTAACTGACCCATTCCAAGACGATACTTTTATGTCTTTTACAGACCAAAAGCACCAGAAAATGCACGTGGAAGAAGCCAGTTAAAGCAGTGCTTTACTTAAAATACTCATTTAAGTAGCAGGCAATAAAAAGTGTGGAAACAAACAGTATTAGCAGTAATTTTAAATCATACTTACTGGATCAAAGACCAGCATTCTGCAAAGGAGATGAACTGCTTCGTGTGTAGCTTGACTGGAGAGTGTATATAGGACAGGAAGAGATGGCTGTAGGGGAAATGGGAGACAGAAAATACAGAGTTGTCCTGTCAGATCCATCAGCAGAACACTGTTACCACCCGTGTTATTTTACAGTTACCAAGGACAAACTTCCTGTTGAAAAGGACATTCGCTGCCTAACGCTTCCCAGAGAGACAGAAACCACCATTACAGAACTCAGCAATGCTACTAGGGATCGAATTGATTTTTTTTTGCCTTCGTTCAGATGCAAGCCCTGAACAAACCTGTGTTCTGCTCAGGGGTTCATTAACCCCGTCCTTTCCAGTACTCCACGTTCCTGATCTTGGCCACTACCAAATTAGGGATTGTTTTGCTTTTCCTTACCCCCGCAATCCATATCTGACAGTGACATCCAGCACAACTACAGTGACCTTCAGGCATCAGCATTCTACACAAATAGGCCAGGACCAAGGCTTGAGAGTCTGGGGGAGCAGCAGGGCGTTCATTGGGCTCTCCCTGGCTTATGAACCATGTGGTTCACACAGGCTGGAACGGCCCAGAAGCTGGGGGCAGCAGCAGCGTGGCTCCTGCTCTGGTCACAAACACAGCTCTGCAGATCCTTGTCCTCCTGTATTTCCCTGCTTTGCTCACACTCATGACAGCCTGAACAGCCGAGAGCCTCCAGTTCTAGCTGAGAGTGAAAAGACCTTGTGGTTTCATCCGTATACTGGGGCATAAAGATGGGACAACATTCCTTACTTACAAAACCTCTTGCACTCGACACAAATGGAGGATGCATTTCTTTTGCCACTCTTAATGCCCCTTGTCTGCCATTCCAAGAGCACACGGTTGTACAGAGCTTTTGGAACAGCCTGTTCTTGACAAACTGCAGTCAGGTCCAAAGCCAGAGATCAGAAACAGCCCTGACAGGAGCTTGAGCAAAGGCAGAAGGAATCGGTAAAAACTGAATTGCTCTACGATTGGATTGTCATGGAATCAATGGTTGGGTCTGGCAGCAACTCGGGTGCATCCCAGTGGATCTCTCTCTTCCATAGAGAATCCAAGAGAATCCAAGGACCACATCAGGGAAGGAATGAACTCCAACACGTTCTACTTTTAGAAGTGGGTCAGCCCCTGACTGCCAGGGAACTCCAAACCACTCCTTACAGCACATGGGCATGTGGGAGGAGATGCTCCTCCTCCTGCTCCAGTCGAGCAGCGCTATCAGTCCACTTACATGGAGTTTGAAGTGAATGTTTTAAACACAAAACTGACAGAGAAGCCTGCTCAGTTTGTAAACCTCCCGCTGGCAGCACACTCGGGGCGTGGGGCTGTACCCAGGAACGTCAGGCATTAATCTATTTTTACATGAAGCAGCAAAATGCTTCACCCCCCAACTCCCACTGAGCTCACCTACACCGCGCAAAAATAGCTTGTGCAGCAGAGGGATCGCCAGTTCTAACTTGGCTTTCTCTCCCTATTAATCTAATAAAGAAACTGGTAACATTCAGCTATTTATAACCACCAAAGCCTCCATTTCAAAAGATGAAAAGCCATGAATTTGCATTCAAACGTGAAGTGCGCTTGGGGCTGAAACCAGAGAAATGCCATTCAAGAGATCACTTCGCTGCACCATAACCCTCTATTTCCGAGCTGCAAACGAGCTCCAGCCTGCTCAGCTCCTGTGGCATTCCATGGAAAATGAATGGTGTTTTCTTCCGCAAACACAGAACTAACTGTACATTATAGTTTATTTCCTATGACTTGGTGCCTGTGGAGCATTAAATCTCTATTGGAAATGTTTTAATCCATTTCACCTCACTTGCTTTTTAGGATTCCCATCATTTGGTGGGTCAAGAGACAAACGATTTCAGAGGCTTGTGCAAGAACAGCCTTAGCATGGGGATGAGAAAAATCAGAAGACATTAATGTATCCACCTCAGTTCTTGATAAAACATCCTGGTTTAACAAACGGAAACTAACAAACTCCAGAGTTCTGGCTTACTACTACAAAGAACACAACTGCTGCACTTTGGAAATGTCAAGCTATCATCAAATGATCAGAATTTGAATCAATGTATTCTATAAAGCATGTGCATGTGTTTTATACTGTTGCGTATCTGTATATATAGGTACAGTGGATGTATTTCTCCCAGTTTCCATCACTATAAAACTTCTTTTCTTCTAAACACCTCAAGCCTTGTAAGTGCAGCACCCCAGCGCACTGCAGAGCAGACCTTCAAAGTTACAACTCCTCTAGCAAGTGATAGCAAAAAAATACACTTGATTTGTTTTAAAACTGCTAGAGAAAGACTTCAGGAAACCCTCCTATTATTAATGTGAGCAGAAAAAAACCTGTCATAAAATGGAACAGAGACAACTTGATGTAGTGAATCCAAAGTGCCAAGGCAGCAGAACTCCCACAAGTTAATAATAGAGCAGAATATACATTCAATGCTCATCTCTATGGTAACTACTATTGTGGTGAGTAGACATCTGAGAACTTACTTCAACATAAAGAGACAAACTTAACTGCTGGAAAGATTCGATGTCTTCCCATGTCAGGTTATTAATTTGGTTAATTTTTACTATCTAACAGTCATAAAAATGACCAGACTGGATGGACACATTGCTTTATTACTGCCCTACGGTTCTATGCATTCCTGCACAAGCATTTCTCCGTATCTATTAACAGTACATTAACCCCTGCCACTGCCACACCACAGCCACCTCTGGTGAATTTAACCTTGTTTACAGGCAGAGACAGCGCTGGGATTTAATATCCAAAGCATTTATGAACAAACATGCCAAGAGAGCTTAGGCAAGATGTGGAACAGTGCGATGATGTCCCAACAGTTCCCTGCACAGAGGAGATCCAGACTGACGGGGGCTGATGGAAGGGCTGTCTTGGCCAAGGTGGAAGTCAGGCATCCCCAGCTATACCTGTTTATGAGGACCCCTGAGTATATGTGCCTTGGCGCCTTCACAAGCCGTCCTCATCGCTTCCAGTGACGGCGTTCCCAGCAGGTCTGTGATCAAATCCAGCTGCAGGTACAGAACGTACACATCTGAGACCTTAGGCATACATTACACACATCACTATGACAGCTGCTTCTTAAGTTAACTTGAGTTACATTTAAGGCATGAAAAATAGTCATAAGAAAAACCACTGGAAATGATTTTCTTCAAGAGTTCCTGAAAGTTCCTGTTTCACCTCTCAAGATAGAAATTCTCCTGTCTCAGCCCCTGCATTTCCCATGTACTCAGGAAGAGTTTCACCAAGAGTCCCGATTTCATTGCTCTGGGTGCACGTCAGCAGCCATCAAATGTGGGTTTTATAAAGCATTAAAAACCAGATTTTGAATTTCTGGTGTTAGAAAATTATTACAAAACATTAATTCTGAATTCAAGTGACCTCTTCTGGGCACATGCCATGAACCTGTGAGATTAAGTTACTAGTTCAGGTCAGAAGGAATCTCTGCATCTCCACAGTTATATCTGGACAGAAAACTTGCTACTTTCCCATAAGAGCTGTTACAAAAAGCTTGATCCCGGTTGTATCACCTCTACCTTATCTCACTGAAATGCTACAGCAGCTTTGGAACTGCAGCAGATTACAGGGGATTACGAAAAATTACACATTTCAGAAGCTAATGTGAATAACCACTGCTTTCAGTACTGCCTGAAGCCATCACTTCTGACTTCAGAGCAGCTTGGCGTTTGTCCTGTGTGTAAACCAAGCAACACAAAAGCAAGTTCGAGGTTCAAAAGGCATCAGTGTAACTGATTTCATGAAACGATGCAGTAAAACAACGTTAAAGGGAAATGTGATTATACCTGCTGGATGGGACTCTGTGCCTGAAACAATATTCTTCGCCCAAGTAACTCTGCAAAGATGCAGCCTACAGACCAGATGTCAATAGCATTGCTGTAGTGGCGGCTGCCCATCAGGATCTCTGGAGCTCGGTAATACTGGGTGACAACTTCCTGAGTCATGTGTCGAGATTCATCTAACTCTTCCACCCTGGCCAATCCAAAATCACAAATCTAAATTGAGAAGGTAAATAAGAAAATTGAAATAACCAAAACATTTAATGCACTTCAAGAAGGCAACCTCCTGGTAACGCAGCAGGGAATTCCAAACCAGCATTTAAATAAACCAGTTATCTGCCACAACTGCATAAGCAAAGGGAAAAGGCAGAAATAATGCTACTTTAATGCCACATCCACTTAAGCTTTCTACAATTTCATTTTAAGTTCCAGTATGTTTCAGTTGGCATTTCAGTACTTATCATCTCGGAGATGAAAAACCTCTACACTACAATAAACAAATAGATACTGCCAACCTCTAGGTACAGTGAATTCCATCCCAAACCAGATCTCATTTGCTCATGAGATGCCTCAAATGTTACAGAAAGATTCAGCCTTTGCTCACTTGGGCTTTAAGAGCTTTTAAGACTTGAACCAGAAGCATTAAGGGAACAGACCGAAACTATCACAATCAGATGCTGAGCAAAGCATTGCAAACAAACCTGATTATTTTATATATATTTGGCATTCATTTATAGCTTTTAAAGAATCTGTGGGATTTTTGTCTTTTAAAATGACTTTCAGGAAAAGTGTTCACATTAAATGCTTTTGCTTAAAAATTCACACCGGGTTTGTACTGAACAGCAGACACATATGGGCATTTTCAATAAAGTTAAGTAGCACCTTCAGAACACAGTTGCTGTTCACGAGTAGGTTCCCTGGTTTAATGTCTCGATGTAAAATGCCAGCAGAATGGAGATATTTCAGACCTGAAAGAATAAAGGAAATGAAAATAAATACTTTTTCCTTTCAAAAGAAGCAGCAGCCTCTTGCTGCTCTGTAAGTTACCCATGGCTATGACAGGAGGCAGCAGTGCTGCGATGTTCTTATAACTATTATAATTAATGCTTGCTACTCATTCATAATGTGAAATAAAAAGAATGAGTTTCCACGGGAAACTTATTCAAGATGAGGATGTCTTGAGAATTAGCATTAAAACAGAAAAAAAACCCCAAAGCTACATCATTTTTATTGAATTGAAAAGAAGAAAAATTACCTCTTAAAATCTGGTAAAGAAAAACTTTGACATGATCCGAGCTGAGTGGCTGAGGAGAGACGATAATCTTATGGAGGTCACTCTGCATCAACTCAGTGACAACATATCTTCAATTTATTAGTTAAGGCAAAAGCAGGAAGTTCAGCACATAATCCACTGAAACATTCACTCCTAACTCCCAGGAATCTGAGCTCTCTCAGGTCAGAGCTATCGAGTGAACAAGAATAAAGCTTCCTCAGAGGTCAAGTCTCAGGCTCTTACAATAACGAAAATGAAAAACGGGTTGTGAAAGAAGAGCTTACTCAATGAAGCAGTGTTCACATTAAGGTGGTTGTTACAGCATCATTCCAAAGTCAAATTACAACTCAAAACATTAATTAACAGAATCAATGACATCTTGGATCCTTTAGGGTTTTTTCTGCAGATCAGTAAACCATAAATTACAAACTGAAGTAGCATCTTCACAGTGGACATCCATCAACATGGTTTAACCCTCCTCAAGCACCATATCCGCATGCATACAAACCCCAGTGATAAACCCTCTTCTGATTTATAATAGTAGTAGATTAAAAAAACCCAGACTTCTACCTGGAGGAAAAGCTAAACCCCATAACCCACTATTTCATGTACTCATGGATGTGCAGAACACAGCGATGGTCACAAATACTGGCAGGGACACGGAGTTGTACATGCTGTGGCTGATGCTAAGGTGAGGATTAAGCAGGGCACTGGAGTCACACCAAGCTTTGCCACGTTCAAACAGACAAACTGCAGCAGGGAGGTGGTGCACACTGCCAAGGTTATGGGAAAGATCAAGGAGAGAGTGAGAAATAAACCTGCATCTCCTGGGCCCCCGTCTAGTATCTCCCTTGGTGCTCCAAGTTCATTCTCAGTTCAAGGTAAAGCAGGAGTTGGGTTTGCTTTGACTGCACATCTCCCCATTATCCTGCAGGAGCCTATGAGTTGGTTCAGTGCTCTTTATAACCAGCTATATATACGCACATCAAGCCTGAAATGTAACAGCAAACCCTGACTTCAGTCAAGATCCTTACCTTGTGTAACGCAGCAAGTCAGCTTCGGCTGAAACTTCAACCAGTTCTTGCCTTTATCACCAGTTCATTGGCACTTACAACAACCTAGAGAAAACTTCCATTTTCCTTCATCTCTACCTAAGCAATGTTCTACTTCCATCTGTTGCTCCGCAAACCCTCTCTGGCCAAATCCTCATCAGCCCAAGTGTTCATCTGCCACCAGCACACCACACAGAAATTAATTTTATACATTAAATATTGCCAACTTTTTGACCAAACCCAAAGCAAATTAACATTGCAGTCATAAAGAATTCATGAGTTAAAAGCCAACCCCGCAGCACTGTAATTTCGAGTCCTCTCATTTTTCTCTTCCTCTTGCAAAGGCCCTCTTAAATATTTATACCAGCCTTTTACATTCTGTTTTTTACCTTGTGGCTGCAACAAATCTTTGTGTTTTGCTGTTAATGTCAAATATTAAAAGTAATCCCGAAGCATTACTCTGCACTTTATTCTGATCAGAGTTTTGTTGCGCTGCGCCACAAATCCCCCTAAATCTCAATCCCGACATAATGTCTCCCAGATGTCTCAACTAGTTGCCATGCCAACTAAAGCAGCTTAAATTAAATGAGGGCCTGAAATGGCACCTGCACCACTCCAGGTCTGTTGCGCATTAAATAAAGCTCTCTTGACAGGGGCTCTGAGGTGCCATTAACTTGAGCAGCAGCTATCTGATTATTGTCTCTAGATAATTTAATGAGGGTCTCCAAACAAGCGCAGCAGCAGCACTTGCTTCACGTTCCTGCCTGTTACAAACACGGCAGCTCCTCAAACAGCCGGTACCGAGCAGGTCAATGACTTCGCTCCGGCCAGGATAAATGTTCAACAAACCCAAACCCCTCTGGGATTTCAACCATTCAAACAGGTACCTGCAGTTTTCTTTCTCAAGTAGACCCATAAAACGTGCTGGCACTGAGGTGGTCACTGGAGCTGGAACATGCAGCTAAGCTGGGCGCTGCGACCAGAGAGAAATTGCTCCTGACAGCAGTAATTAGGTAAGTAGCTGTATAAAATTAGAACTACAAATGTACCAATTTGCTTTGCAATAATTACCAAGGCAAATGCTGGGCACAAAAGAACTTCCCTTGCTCTGCTGACTGGGAGAGCTGCTGAGTGGGTAAATCTTGCAAAGTGACACACACATGTGAAAAAGGAACGGAGAACACTCTGTGATTGGTGTCCCCATACCCACTTGGGTCCTGCTTCACTGGCCCTCTGCACACCACAGAACTCAACTCTGTAGCTGTTTTTCTGGGAAGAGGCCAGTGTTCCGTGAACAAGTCCTGGGGTTGGTGGAATGGCTGGATGCTAATGGTGGAGTGGAGGTGTCTCCATGCATGATACCGCAGGAAACAGGCTTTTTTAAAGCAAAAAAAAACCCTCATATTTCAGTATTTCTATAAAATAGGGACAAAGGATTTTCTCCTATTCTAGTGTACTTTAGTTATACTTGGGTTTACGTTAGGATCACACCAAGCTAAATTTGTCATGCCACCTGTGTTCATTTTTAACTCTTTGCAGACTTCTTAGCTTCCTAGTAGAAATATTTCTATAATATCCTTATTTTATATCAATACTGAAAACATGGAAAAAAAAGGACCTGGTCCATGTAAAAACAGTGCAACAAATATTAAAATTAAATATTAAATAAAAATTAAATATTAAAAATAATTAATCTAATGCCTGTCTAAATTATTCTTTAAATTATGTTTATTTGATGTTTAAAATTTGCAGACTTTTCTGTTATAGGTAAAACTACTGATATTAAGTGTATTTGCCACCAAGTCACCTCTACTTGTGCTACGCAGAAACGGCAATCTATGGCATGTGTCCCAGAGCACAGACAAGCACTGGCAGAAGCTTTTGGAGGGACTTCCAATGCATGGTGGGGAAAACATTCACAGTTCCAGCATTATCCAACCAGCTTTTGCAGAATCTGGAATAAAGGCATCACAACCTTACTGCTGAATAAAGCAGAACTTTAACCCAAGGCAAAGGAGCCTCGTGTTGCTGGGAACAGCCACTCTGGCACAGTTCATCCGAGCAGACATCTAGGATGCTCCCTCAGACACTTCACTGTCTGACAATGACAGCACTTGCATTACTTGCACAAAGTACACCAAGCCACTCTGCTCTCATGAGTATCTAGTGAGAATCTAAGTCACAATCCTGCCTGACCCAGCACTACAAACTGTTGTGTTACCAGCTGCAAATCAGCAACCTGCAGCTTTCCACAGAGGATACTAATCCTCTTAATCCTTGAGGTCCCTGTTTGTGTGCTGGCCCAGAGGAACTTGCTGTGATGACATTTCAGATGAGCACTTAAACAAGGGAACTCTTTCTAAGGGTACTGTGACAGAACAGGAAGCCTGACCATACCCTCCTTGGTACCCCAACAGTGTGGGCATTGTCCCTTTTACAGGCTGCTGGAACCAAATCTTACACTGTCCCTGTCTACCCTCCTGCAGCCTACATATAGGAGGGATTTAGTCCGTAATCTGTCAGAAAACAGTTCTTTCACCTCTAATAAGATCAGTGGGAAGGTATTACTGCACACCTTTGCTTCTTCTGGTATTTAAATCTTTCCAAGTCAGTATAATGAGGCTGACAAAAGTGATTTCTTCTCAGCTGCTTCTAATAGTCACTTTCAAGGGAAAATTTTTAAGAAAGTTACTATAGAAACTTAGGATAGTTCTTAAAAGAAAACGTCTGCGTATCCAGGTGCAGAATTCAATATTAAAATCAACTGCAGGAGATTTTGTAATTGGAAAAAAGAGAGCTATAAACCATAGAATCATAGAATCATTTAGGTTGGAAAAGACTTTTTAGATCAGGGTCCAACTGCAAACCTGTCACTGAAACC
>JANHGB010008604.1:14503-32790 GCA_026283785.1 Coracopsis vasa
ATCATAGAATCATTTAGGTTGGAAAAGACTTTTTAGATCAGAGTCCAACTGCAAACCTGTCACTGAAACCCAGTTCAGTCAGAATTAACAAATATGTCAGCTGCAATGAAATACTTCTTAGATGCTCTAGCAAAATCTGTGAGTCACTCTTTACCTCTACAAGTGATGTGCTTTAAAGCTAGGCCAGTCCACCCAGGGAAGAAGGCACACAACAGAACCAAACATCATCCAAGCTACTATATGCTTCTCTTCCACCAAGGTAAGTTGATGATTACAGGGATAAGCCTTGAACTTCAGCTTAATGATGAACATAAAAGCCTAAAGTTCACCAACAACCTCTTTTTCATTTATTTTATCAAGGCAACACCCAGAATAATATATGCTCCATTATCTACTCCTTTTTGCACTAGGTGATATTGGCAAAATATCAATACCTGTATAATATGCTGAGTGCTCACAAAGATTTTCAATCTAAAAAGTCATTATACATTCAAATTATATCCCAATCTAAGAGTTTGCAAAGAATTTTCATTCTAAAACAGAAATCTCACTAGATTTTAATTCCTTTATGCTAATGAATTTAAGGGTCCTAAGTGCATTTACTGCAATTATTTCAGAAGAAAGGAGAGGGAAGGCTAGACAAAGCAAATGGTCTCTATTACCAATCTGAGAGTCAGGAAATTCAAACAACTTGAAAAAAGACAGCTCTATAAAACTCTAGTCAGAATGACTTCAAATCAGTTAACCATGAAGGAAACTAAGCTTTTGGGTTTGTATTCAGAACTTGGCAGTAGCTGAGCTCATAAAAACAAGCTTATCCCATTTAAATATTCTTGATTGTACAATTACACAGAAGGAGTAATCCTTAACCTAGATCTGATTTATAACTCATATGACTTGTTATAAAATGAGGCCATTGAAACTCGTGCTAATAATCAAAATCCAGTTTTTGAGGACTACTTATATGCTGCTCATATGCAAGGAAATTCAAAGCAGAATTTAAGAGCTTTATCTCACATTCATACAAAAAAGCTCTGGTTGAGCAATATTTTCAACCAAAGAATTTGGTGATCAATCATGCTGTACTTCAGTTAAAATCAGCAAGTTTAAAATGCACCTACTTTCTTCTCCAATCCATTCAAGATATTATAAATAAATCAAATCATATTTCACAAAGTTCAGCTTATCTAAAAATAAAGAATGACAATTTCCTGCCCATTAAATGTCTTTTGAAGTGGGTCACACAAAACAGCAGCAAAGACCCATCAGTAATCAAACCCAACCTGCCAAAGTCTAACCATGACAGTTACGCTGGTGCACCCAAAGCTCCACTGGAGACTGACACCAACCTAATAGAGTTACCTGTAGGAGTCTGTGGACATCTGTGGGACAGTGCATTCCATTTTTATAAACCTAACTGTCACTATGCACTCAGGTAACAGAAAAAGCTCTCAGGTCCCAATTACAATTGTACTGAACCCATACAATTTTAGAAAAAAAAACCCAAATCCTCCATCAGAACACTTTGTGTATGCCCCTGAATATATATGCATACTTTTTCAGATGAACATTGACTGGCAGGTATCTTACTTCAGCTTATAGCAGCCATGTCATAATGCCCTGCCTCATTCACAGAGATTTTGGTAACAATTTTGGTTTTGGAAAGCTTTATTTGCACCATTTGGTTGTGAATTCTCACCTGGAAAGACTGCAGCTGAAGCTGTGAAAGGAGCAGCAGTGCAAATGAGACAACACATAACTGAATATGCTTCAAGTGAATATGATTCAAGTGTTCACTTCCAACAATTCAGCAGTGAGTTTAATTTTCAGTGTTTGCTTGTGGGGTTTTCCACAGAAAGCACAGCAGTCTATTAGCTGACCTCAGCTGCACGGCAGATCCCTGGACTGAAATGCTAATTTGATAATGGAAATGTCAATGTGTTGGGATATTTGATTATCTGCTCTCTAAAATACCACTTTTACTAAGGTCTCCAAAGGATATTTTGTTACTAACAGCATGTTGTAAAAATATCTGAACAGTTTATAAAACTCTGCAAATAATCTTAACACTGTTTTGGGCAGGAGTCTGGCGAAGAGATTTTTTCCTACACACATAAGAAATAAAATATAAACAAATAATCTCATTCAGTGCAAATTACAAAGTTAATTCATTTTTTATTAGCTAAAAAAGGTCTCAAGAACGGCTCTTGGCATGTTGAATTTTTAAAATAGCATAAAGAGGAGAGCAGACAGTGAAATTAATCCACGCAGGCAACCTTTATTAGGATTCCTGGTGTGTAGCTAGTAAAGTCTCTGCAGAGAACAGAACTACCCCTATTTAAAATACCTTTTTGTTCTAAATCTCATGCTATTTCTAGATACTTTCTGCACCACATAAATCTGTACTTAACTCATTGCAGTAGTGTTAAGTCCTTGCAATTTAAAAACTAGAACAACCTGCTTTGAGTCACAGAACTTCTCTTCCAACTACAGTCAATGAGAACCCACCCTGAATTTTCAGTATTAAAAAATGCTGGAATTCCCAACTACAAACCCAAAAATAATCCAAAGTTTAAAAAAGGAATAAAAGAAACCATGATATTCTCATGTCAAGTAATGTACTCAGACGCAGTTTGGTGATACAGCTACCCACGGACAGCGTGTACCTTTGCATCAGTGACACGTTAAACAGCACATTTATCGGCGTGAAATCTGTTTTCTTGAGCAAGACAGAGGCTGAACAAGGAAAGCCACAACCCAGCTACTCTGCTGAAACATCTCTGGAAAGTTATGGTTTCAAAGCATGTGACAGTAGCACTCTGAAAACACCAGAAAGTATCTTAAGGTACTAACAACTGAGAAGAATTAATGACTGTTTTGGGGGAATCACCATTAGTAGCAGCAGTATCTGTTGGTACATACCACAATGCCCTGCATTTGCTGGCTCTGACATCTTCAAAGCTTCACGTTCAATCCTGCACCATTTCACCTCCAACTTTAGTATCAATTAAGAGCTCTTGATAGTATAGATTCACTTCTTTAAATAAAACTGTTCAGGTACAGGCTAAGGGGTTTTTTGTAGTTCTATTTCACGGATTCCACCCACTAGTTGCAGTTTCTAAGCTAATGAAAATTACACCTACCTCAATTAAGATGCTCTATTTTATATTTAGGATACATTTCTTCAAAATAGTCAATGTGTGGAGGCTGGAGTATGTCGAGGGCAGAGAGTACCTAGGAAACACCACACAAGTCAAGACCCATCCCAGTCAAACAAAACCAAATCCCTTTCAAAGAGACAGTCAGACTGTACCTTTCTTACAGAGCTTTATTCTATCCCACACAGACAGACCAATATTCTATGTGCCAGAGATGTGAATTTAATAGCCCAGCAAGTCAGATGTTCTGTACATTCAGGGTATCTCTCTCTTTTTTAATTCAAGGAACTGTTCCCAGCTGTCCAAGTACTACCTTAAAAGCATTCATTTGTCTAACCAATACAAATTGGTTTACTTCAAAGTACATACAACTATAAAATATTTGAAAGAAGTAATTCTAGCAAAGAAATGCAAAGGCAAAAGACATTACACTTTGTGCCTTTCATCTTATTTAAGAGTTCTGCTTCCACATGGGAATTACAGAACCCAAAGTTGTTCACATTCTGAATGAGAAGCTCAGCTCTTTGTGCAAAGCAGAAAGGTAGAAAAGCAGCAGCTCAGAATTTACATCCTCTCACAAGAAAAAATACTACCTTGGTGTTGTCTTTTAGATCCTGTCCTAGGAATACCTATGACATTCAAGTGAAGTACACACACGTCAGTGGGTATCAGGCTCAAACTCTGACTGCTTACAGAGATGCTTTTATTTGACTTTATATTCCTCAGTAAAACCTTCTCCAGAATGAAGACCCTGGTGAGGAGCAGTTTAAGGTACCAGGTCAAGAGAAATCTTGTCCCAGCATCCAAGGACTGGTGACAGTGCTGGGGGGTGGGGGGACTCTGCAGCCTGGTACAAGCTAGCAAGGCAGTCCACCTCTTTTGCACCCACTGACACCAGCACTGAACCCACTGCTAAACCACAAATAAAATCTTTCTTGGAATACAATACCCTCAAGATAAAAAAAGGGTAAACTTTAAACCAGGAGAAATAACAGATCCGTGCTTCCTGACCCCATTCTGCTAGGAGAAGATAGTACTCCCAACACACTCATTAATGCTCATCAATGGGGAGGTTACCACATCCATAGCTGCACTCTTGCCACTTCGCTAGAATGGAGAGAGCAGATAGAAAAGCCAGGGAGAGGAAGATGGAGCAAGAAATAGCTTGGAAACGAAAGCATCTCCAGCTGGCACAGCTTTGTGCAGACTGACATTTATCTAAAGCCTAAAATAAGATTAGGTAGAAGTGTCTTGTCTATTTGCAAATATTTTGGAAGGGAAATTATGAATATCCTTAGATTCCTGATAATTCCATTTTTGATAGTGTTTGCAGTGGTAACACGTGAGTTCCAAGAAGTCTGATAAAAGTAAAATTAGAGAGCTTGTAAAGCATTTTACATATCCTATAACTTAAAAGAAAGAGACTTCTGTTACAGATATCTCCATTCTACAATTAGGCTTTATCAAAGACTTGAAAATTACTTCGATTTTACTTACATTGTCATGCTTAAAAAAACACAACATCTTCAACTCCCGGAAGACCCTTTTACAGGAGACCAAATTTTGGAAGACGTTGGGCATCTTTTTGAGTGCAACTCTCTTTCCATCCCGTGGATCTGTTACTGACCTAAAGAATAAAAGATTCAGAACATCACACACTACTGTTAGACAATTCTTCTAAATCAGAAAAGAATATTTTAGAGTTCTTATCATTCTCAGACGGTGAGTCAAAACAATGTGAAGACACTTCTAGGGACAAAAGCAACGAGCAAAGGGCATTATGCACCATCCTGCAGAGCCTGTGCTGAACTCAGTGTGATCCTTCCTTCATTAGAAGTATGTACACACAAACCCAGTCAAGTTTGGTGGCTGTGAAGTGGCTAACAATGTCCATCAGTGCACAGGCTGCCTGCCACTAGCATACACTGCAGCTCCAAGTCAGATTGACACCTTGAGAAGAGGAGTGATCTCCTTCACCTCCCAAAAACCACCTTATTAAGAGTAAACCATTTTCTCAGTTACAGAGATTTGATTTGTCAGATCTACTGCCGCCTTCTTCCTCTCCTAAGAGGGCAAAAACTGTAATAATCCCATCCTGACAGAACACTGGCAAGTGTAAGACTATTACTTGATCTACCACTAAATCACTTCACATCTGGAGAAGTAACAGCACACGGTAGCTAAATTTCCTCAAATGTAATCCAGGCATGATACCTGCAGTTCTGTCACAGAGCTTATGGGGTACAAGTACTGTAGTTCAGAAATTATAAGGTGCTTTGCACATGGCAAGTATTTTAATTTAAAATAATTAGATTCTGAAAATAGAATTTTATAATGAGAACCATAAAACTAGAGCAAGGAGATTACGGTGCCTCAATTCCCAATCACAGTTTTTAAGGTGAGGCTTCTCAAACCTCACCACAGAACAGGGTTTCCAGATCTCCACTTGTTCGGAAGCCATTTTTTTCCTGCATATTTTTATCGGGATGATCAAAATAACTTCCTTTGCAGTGCAATGCCACAGCCATGTAAGAATCCACATCCAGCTACGTAGCCTGAGGACTACATGTGTCCTTCAAAAGTTGCTGGCTTTTCTATCGTGCAACTCCCCTGCAAATCACATGGAAGGTTCCTCTTTTGTCTGAACAGAACCTGAACAGGTCTTCTAATTCACAACATGTTTCCTGCTTTCTCCAGGAACTTTGCCTCTTGCCTTTAGCCTAAATTGGAAAAAAATGGAATGCAAACTGGAAGCACTGCAGCAAATCCCCTGTTAGTGCAACTTGGCACTCACCACGGGCCAGGCTGAAACATCCTCCCTCACCCTGTAGTAACTCCATTCACAGACGATGGTCACCTCAATGCATATGTCTGCAGAACAAGGTACTATTCATCAGGAGCAGACTCATTTCAGGCTGGCCCACGGCTGTGGGATTACAGCAGGGGCAGGTTCTGAGAGACACACAGCAGGGCCCGTACCAGGCGGTGCTCAGTCATATGGATTTGATCCCGACATGAGCTGAGCTCCCATTGCTCACAAGGTCAAGCACCATTGATCAGCTAATTAGACGTGTTCTCGCTTTATGAGACAGCAGCTCTGGCCCCTGCCAAGATCCTACCAGCTTGGAAAAGGACGCCACAAACCTCTAACCTGTAAAAGAAAACCTAAAAACTGCCGCTTCCTGGGAATTACACAGCAATGTTCCTGCTACTAAAACAAAGTTGTGATATTTTATTCATAAAAATCCTCACCACTCACACTGCAGATGCTACTGGATTACTTATTTTCCCCTTTGGAACTGACACTATCACAGGTTAACACACACATAACATCTCAGAATCAGCTTTGAAATTTTAGGTGGTTTTGACATTACAATTCCATCAACAGGTCAGACTTGCAACACAATTCACAAACCTACATGAAACGTACAGGGAACTGGAAAAGCACTGAAACAACATGCAGTAATCAATAAAGCCAAGTTTCCTCTCGGTGGTTTCATTTCTGATCCAACCTGGGGAGTCCTCTGTTTGGTACCCAAGGATTTGGACATCAGCTCTCCTCCCCATGCCAAACACCTCAGAGGTTGCATGTTTCAGTAGCCGCAACACAGCCTTGGGAATCTGCACTTGAGACATTTTGGAGCTATTTTTAATAGCCACCTTTTAAGCATATTTCCATTTAGAAACTTCCTGTCTGCCTATTTCCAGGTCTCATAAGTATAAATATTATAGCAGCATTGACAAGGAAAACACTCCAATATCTGTTATTAGCTGGAACCACAACACACAGGGTTTCAAAGTTCACGGGGTGTTTTGGCCATTTTTTGGAGTAAAGCTCAGAAAGTAGCATTTCTTGTTATTATTCATGCCGGGCACAGCCATGCCTGTAGCTGGTAACAATATAACCCTAACGACTCTGAGCCAAAAGCACTTATTTCATGCCATGGTGAGTTTGCTCTCTCCTAACTCAGGGTAGCAGCTGCTGGGGCTCAGCACAAGCAGTGCCACAGAACAGATTCAGCCCTTTGCTGCTGAAAGGCTTCCAGGGTTGAGCATCCCAGGATCTGCAGCACAGGGGCTGTCCCACCCCTATCAGCTAATGAGCAGCTCTGAGGGCAGCTTCCCATCCCCACTGAAACCCACCCTGGTCAAACGTTCATCTTCATGACCATTCCCTGTCAAACTAAACCTCACATCAATTATTCAGGTACAGCATGCTTTTAATGCATGTACTAAACAAACATCTGAGTTTTACAGTAACATATCTGTTTACATAGTTCTAATAAAATGAAATTTAAAGTAAAAACAGCTCACATTTTCATTCTTAGTCTAAAAATCAAACTATTAAAAGCCATAATCTACACTCACGTATACTCTTAGGTAGTGACATTACCTCCATATCGTTACCATTAGACTTCAAAAGGTTTCTTTTTAACTGAATTATGGATTAAAATGCTCACTTCCAATTCTTCCTACAAGCTGTGTTACCAGCATCAATGGAGAGGATATGGGTTGAGACTGTGAAGGTAACATGAATGTGAATCCAAGACACAAGTTCAGAGAAAGTTACCTCTGAAGTTGCAATAGACAAATGAAAACAGGAATGTCTGGAGTTCACTGTAAAAAGACATCTAAAATAGGATTTTGGATGGATTTGAAACACTTGCTTTCATACCCAGGAATACTAAACTCTGTTAAGTCAGAACCTAATCAGGCAACTGATACAGGCCAACACCAGTGTCCTGTTAATTCCATTAACTCCTACACTTCTCCCGTGGATGGAGCTGTCCCACAGCCTCAGTAGTGAGCGGGAAACATTTGATAAAAGGGTTGGTCTTTAATCAAACACCACAGAACTCTGATTTATTCTGACAGCTACCACAGATTTATTGATGTTCATTTTTACTCGTTATGGGACCCATTTTAAAAAGAGCTAAATCAGAGCTGTCCAGGCTCATCTCAGCTGTGTAAGCAAGGCTGGTGTGTCAGCTCTCTGCATTCTCAAATGCTTCCATACAATAAGAATTGATTTAGGTGAACGGTCTTTTCCTAGTGCTCCTGCTGCTACCCCTGGTCAAGGAATGAGTTAAGTGAGGTTGCTGTGGCATTTAATATGCATTTAAGGACAGTTCCTTTTTTCTTTTAAATAACCCACTTCTACAAACAAGTAACGATCACCTGCAGTATCCAGCTTGAAAGCGATTCCTCTGCTCTTTCCCCCATAGCTGCAATGATTTCACACTGCTCCTCATCTCCTCACCTTGGCTTGTGAGCTTTATGCCACTCACCAGCAATTTCACTTCAAGGGGCAGCACAAAACTAACAATCAAAGTTATGAAGATCAGAAGTGTCAGGAGTGCATTCCAAGGAAGAGGGAAAAGAAAGAGAGAAAGAAAGAACGAAAGAAAAAAGCCTGTCTGTAAAAAATGGTACTTACAGCATCCAATAAAGATGCTGCAAATGTGGCTCTGTGTTTGTGTGCAGTTCCTACTTTGATACTAGTAAAATAATTATTTATAGCAATATGCTATCAGGTCACATATCCCCAAGAGAAACTAGAAAAGCACAAAAATCTCCTAGGAGCTAATTGAGAGAACAACTAGAAAGGCAACTTTACTTACTGCTGTTCTCAGAAGAACACATTTCAATTCCCTCCTCTGCTTTGTTAGGCTATTACACCCTAGGTGAATCTAGCAGTGAAGTGAGCAGCAGGCAGGGAATCTGTCCATCACTCGGCCTGGAGTCAACGGGGAGCTCTTTTCAAGCTACTACTGAAGTCTGCAAAGGTTTCACTTATTAACCATTAACTGCAGATGCGATAAAGGGATAAGAAACCACGATTTAAACCAAAAATAACTTGGCAAAAAAATATATATAGGTATGGGGCAAAAAATAAATTAATAAATATAACTGGGGGGGGACATCAAGGAAGATAGTTTAGCTTTAATCATGCTGTATGATAAATACTATATGATGGCAACACCAAGACTGCTATGGCCAAAATATTAGAGAAGGTTATTTCTCCATTCTTGATTTGTGAATGGATTTGATATCGTGCTGTTATTTCATACTGTTTGTTTTCTCTATAACAGCACTTTGGGCAGTTTTGCTATTTTTATAAACACAACAAAAATTTTCCCTCAAAAAGAGGGGAAAAAAAATGCAAACATGAAAATGCACAGATGAAGATTCAGGGAAGCAAGAAAATTTGTGTTAGTTCAGACTCTTGCTTTTGTTAAAAAAATCAAATACCTGTATATTTGAATGCTTAACACGACACCGAACCGCTCCTCTTGAAACAGTGTCTGGCTTTTTTACACACATCAAGATTTTGCAAATCCTCAAATCAAGCTGAAGGTTAAACTTCCTGTACCCGACCAGGATGTATTATGTGTGCTCTGGACTAACGCTGCAAGGCACTTACAGCCCATGTTATTTAACTCTCCCAGATCTAGTTCTGCATTCACTAATAAATCTAAACCTGGCTCCGAAATGAGCCAGGAATGGGGACTGCATGTACAGAACCACAGCCAGTGCCCTGTTGTAGAAGGGCCACTCTTCTACCCATCAGAAAACTTGTTTTTTGCTGATTACACATAATGTAAATATGTCTTCTTATATTTAAGGACTACATAAGATGTTTAAACAAGAGTCTGACATGAAACATATCAAGAAGGAAGATACATTACAAAGCCCATAGCTTCTACTCACACTGCAGGCTAATCACTCCAGAAAGAGTAAAATGTTAAAGAGTACTAGAGCTACAGGCAGGATTAATGACACAATCCAGACCTCGAGTTAAAATGTTTTCAATGACAATTCTTATCTCAAAGAATCCTTGCAGGCATTTGGCCTTCTCAGTTACGCACTGTAAGTCTTCAGCAACTCTCTACCACGTCAATGGCAAGTTCTCAAGGTGGAGCCTGTGCCAACAGTGACTTTCTCTGAATCCAGGTCAATGCATACACATTGTTCTGCAGTTGCAACTGGTAGAAAAACAAGTTTGTGACTGCTCCATGGCAATTATTACACAGAAACAAGATAATGAAAGAATGTTCTCAGGGGCAGTGTGGGAAACTGCTGATGGAGTTTGTTCTAAGGGGAAGTGAACCTTCCCTTATGTCTATAGAGAGTACCTATAAGTTTCCATCAGGATTTATCAGAGGGGAGGCTCACAGGATTACTTTCCCAGTTTTTCTTATTAGTCATGAACTTTGTTCCACAGTTGCTTGACTCTTAATCCTGCAGAGTTCTTCCAGAAAGACTTACTCTAGAACACCAGCGCTGGTGTTCACCAATGCATAGAAAACACATCTTAAAGCTCTGTGACAATTCTTAATGGAAGTTATGCAAATACTGAAGCATTTTGTCTAACTTTAGCAGCCTAAAAGTCACTTTTCCAGCCCAAGGCTCAAAGCGTGCCATGCTGGACCCAGTGTGAGGCTCCCATGTGGCCCTGCAAACCATGGCGCTGGCACCGTGCAGGACAAGCAGCAGCTCAGGAAAGGGGCAGACAGACAGCCAGCTCTGTCAGGAACAATGACAGCTTCAGCACATGTCAAATATGATCTGAGTCACAGTGGCTCTGTCTAGTCAATAAGAAGAGGGATAGGTGGCTCTTACATGAGCCTTTTCTCCCTGTCTGCCAAGCCTGAGCTGTGATCAGTGTGAGGCACAAACACACCAGACCCTGTCCTGTAAGCTGAGTGACTTCAGCCTCAGCTCCCCTTGGGTGGGAATTGATTGGTCCCATCAGAAGGGAGTGAGGTTTTGCTTCTGTTGGATTTCTCACAACAGGAGAGGTTTAGCATACACACCCAATTAGCATGGTATTATACCCTGTTTTACCCTCTGGCTGTACATGCATTGTTGAAGAGATGCAGAAGCTGATACAATCTTGTTTAAAGGAGATATTCATAATCATTTTAGCTTTAAGTTTTAAAGGAAAAGCCACACAGAGATAAGTTATAAGGAGAAAACTATTACAGCAGAGCAAACACTTTTCGAAAACCTATTTCCAATTGCCTTTTGAGTGAATAAACAAGTCCTGAATGTCTTAATATATACCAGCATTCCTCCTCTTCCTCAGCTCTCTGGGAGGAAGCACTACTGAACTCTTCCAGCAGCACTGGGAGCATAGGGGGAGGCACTGAAAGTTTTCCATCCAGATGTTGTTTCGTGCTTTCTCACCTGCCTGAAGTGCAAAGTGTCCCATCAGCTGCCTGAAGACTACAGAGCAGTGCTCCACCCAGAACTGGCAGCCCATTGACAAGCCCTTCTCCCCTGACTCACCCATCCCTGGCCATCAGCTTCAGCTTCAGCACCCACTCACACAACAGATCGCCTGATATGAATAGACAGGAGTCATTTGCAGACTGATATGGGTTGATAAAAATTGGGTGAAGGTGTTCACAGGCAAAAAGTAAAAGCTTCTTAAGCTTTTAGACATCTGGAACCTGCCATAATCTACACTACCAGCTAAATAGTCTCCCAAAATTTAGGGAAGTCAAGTAGGTTTCACATCCAGGAATTTGCATTTGCCCATGTCTGTGAGTGTTATAGACAACGAACAGAATATAAGTTCCTTAAGGAGATTATCAAGGAAAACAATTTAATTACCTCACAACCAATGTGAATTCTCAGCATTTCATTTTCTCAACATACTCTACAGAATACTTAAAATAGTCAAAGAAATACTCAAAGGTACTAAAAAAACCCCAACCTGTACTGTAAGTTACTCCAAATAGCCACATCTTTCCAGTACATATTCTTGGTCTTTTAGAGGCACAGGATTCATTTGGGGAAAGACTGAATGCAAGCTCACAGATGGAAAGGATAACTTTCAGCTGAAGATGACACCAAGATTTACCTTCCACTAAAAGGTATTTGATGTGAAAGGGTTAAGCGACTTGTTCCTCATACCACACTTCAAAGGTATGCTTCATTCCCTGCGCTCAGCTGCCAAATGCAGACCTCTCCAGAGCTCCTTTTTCAACCAGAGATGTCCTAAAAAGCCTTTTAATGCTGCGTTCTAATCACACCCTCAAGCATGTGCACCATTATCACGTATTCTTCAAAAATCAGAGCTAAAAGCAAAACTGATTACTGCAAGAAATCTGTCTCCTTGAACAAAAATTGATTCAGAGTGTCTTACTTAAAAGAAAGGATAGAAAATTAAAGGGATACTGTTATGGTTAATATCTTTAAAAATGTTTCATTTGTCTTCCCTTCATGGAAGCTTAAAATTGAAACTGCTTTCCAAATCAAATTTATTTCCCCATTTACACAAAATTTTCTGGTTATGCTTGAGACCTTTTTATTTACTTCTCAACTGCCTATATGAACCACAGCTAGTCAGTGATAACACTACACAGGACATTTATTCCAATATATTTCTTAATTCCATAAAAGATTTCTTTTTTCAGTCAATGGCACAGCTCTCTAAGGTCTGCGATGTTCATAAATAAATAACATGCAATAAACATACAAATCTCCATTGTATTTTTGTACTTTCCTTCTTTATTTTGAAAGCATATACCACAATTACATGAACTACTACATTCCTGGCCCCATTCACTGACCTCTACTCCCATCCCCACCAGCCAACCAAGGAAAACCCAAATGAGAAACCTTCTTCTCCACGTCCAACAAGCCTCCAGGCTTTGGCACAGTTCCTACAATATTTCTGCACCTACATAGCAAAGTAGGTTAATAAAGCCTCTGGTCACATTCTCTAGACTGATACCCAGTTTCCAGCAATAACCATCCCGAACCCCTTCAGCATCACTGCCCGGTGTTCCCTGCCCCCTCATCCTCCCAACCACCTTCTTCCCCTAGGGGACAGGGACAAAACAAGAACAAGGAATAGTGACTGAACTCCTTTTTGCCTCCCGACTCCAATGCAGCTGCACAATAACCCCTTTGAAGCAGCACCATGCCTCATCTCAGTTAATATCTCAACACTTTATCCTCCAGGTGAATCTATCGTGTTTCAGTCACTCAGTTTTTCACCACCATCATGTTTGGCTGTTGCCCACAGTATGAAAAAACCCAGAGTATTCAAACCAAAGTCTGCAACCAACATTTCAACCATAGTACTTCAAAGTAATTACACTCCAGTGCTCTCTGCTACCACCACGGGAAATGGTTGTATCTGCTGGGTCAGTGTTCAGCCCATGTCACTGCATACAAGGCAACCAGACACCAGTTTTTCTGAGGCTTCCTCTCTACATTTCACTCACGTAAATCATTGTAAACTGCTGCTATTTTATTTCCTGTGTAAATATTTCTATGTTATCAAGCCTGCACAGTCATTCCTTCTATAAATTACTGTAGGAACAGAAGTGACATGTCAAAACACTAGTGTGAAATAAACTCATAACCTGTATGATCCAAAAAGTCTAGAAGACGCTTTAGGGCTGTGGGATATTTTTAGAATGTGAAAGAAGTGCTTTTAATTTTAGTGTATGTTAATGAAGGTTTAAGAAAGATCCACAGCTTGCAAAGAAAGGAAAAAGAGATAATCAGGCTCATATTTATTAACAGGGAGTTTAAAAGACATCATTCTCCCATTACTATGAACCAGTGAAGTGAATGATCCTCTGTCACATACCATCAAGCTCCACACTGCTGTAAAAATTCCACCTATTTCCTTGGCAGTTTCAATTACATCGGAGCCATACCCACTCCTTTCATTAGATTCAAAAGGCAATTTCAGAAATATTAAGATATTAGAGTGACAGACTAAACCAGACAGGTAAATAGCACCTTTGTATTAACAGCCTGCTGAGAGCAATGCAAGATGTTCTGCCACGGCTGCGACAGGCAGGATGTGTAACCAATGCCACTTCTCAGCTTCTGGATAATTCTATGAAAGTGCTTGACTTACCAATCAAATGACTGAAGTATTGTAAGATCGGCAAAATCTGAATTTTCAGGTAAAAGCAAGTCCTTGTCTATATATATATGTATATATTTAATAACTGCTTGGAACTGGGCATTTGGCAGTCAGAATTGTTCTTGCTAAAGTTCCTTTAAGAGCAAAGGTTCTACCTTTGTAACACCTCCCAAGACTTAACATGACTCCTTTCCACCTGTGATAAAGTATATGACCAGCACTCAGACAAATAATTAGGGTACTTGCAAGCAGAACAGCTTTGCTATGCAGTATTACACCTATCACCTGAAGCAGAGCATCTTTTCAGGTGACTTGTTGAAGCCAGTGAATGAACACAAGCCATTTTTCCATTGCAAGTCTATCCGAGTGTTTAATAACTGCAAAATAATACAGGAACAACATAAATTATCAATGTAAAAAGAGTGATGACTGATTCTTGCTGGTCTCCATTCCTGATTTTATTTTTGTTTCCTTTCCCAGGACAGTATTTTCAGATTGAAGTGGAACTGAGCAATAAATTCATTATAATGACCAATAACCAAACCACTGATCAGTGATATCACCAGCAATACCAGACCCTCAGAGATGGAAATATAAACGTATCTCGGGTATGGCAGATCTGTTCCTGCAGCTCTGCTGGCTGCTGTGCAGAGTAACACACTCTAATCTCCATCCTACACAGCAGCTGTTTTGGTTTCACAACTGCATCCAAAGACACATGGAAGCCAGACCTGTAGGCTCTTCTCTACCTCTTCATGTCAAAGCTACATTTAGTTTTAATGATATCCATGAATTGACCTGAAAATTGTAATCTACGTTTCTCTGTTCTGAGTCAGACAAAACCCCTGTGATAACATAGATCACCACATGGGTGAGATTCCAGTCTTGGGACATTCGGAAGTAATGTACAGACTCTTGGAAGAAAACGCAGGATTTCAAAGGGGACTTGAAACACTTTAAACCCAAACTTTAAACAATAGTTCAGTATGAAATGATTACAGAAGGATTCCCTTTACTGGATTATATGATGAGTGACAAAATCTTCTTGGGAAGAACTGGGGGAGTGATGAGACTATGGATGCAATATGCAAATTCCCAAACACGTGCCTGTTCTCCATGCTTTAGATGGATAAACAGGGGCACAAATCCCATAAGGTGACATCCCCACGACGGAGATCAGAGAAAAAGCCACAAGTAGGTCAAGGCTGGTCCCGATTCTGTCAACATTCACCTACTTGTCCTCAATTGCTTCAGAAAACAATAAACAATCCAAACCTGAAGAACAGAAATGCTTTTCTCCTTCAGCAGGGGCACAAGGAAAGCTGCAATTCAGATTATGGGCTCGGGTAAGTATGTCAGTGCCCTGCCATCACAAGCACAGAGGAAGGAAGACCCTAATCTGGACTTTTCATATACAACCAATGAGCAAATATGCTCAGAAAAAGCACTTGGATACCTTGAGCTCTCTCTAATACCTTATAAACAAATAAAAGGTGCTTTCCACTTCACAATTAAAACCTGCTTTTAGCCGGGCTGTAGGTACAACTCTTTACTGGAACTAACTCAGGTGACCTGTGGTAAAATAAATTCTAAATCAAGTATTTTTGCCCCTCAGTATTGCTGGTGTTTTGCACTGATACAATCCTCACCCGTGTTTGGGTTTGGTTTGGCCTTTTTCACTTACATTTGCGGAACCACAAGAAAACAGGAACCATTCAGTCCTGTTGTGCTTTACCCATACATCATGTTAACAAGATCAGTTTCCAGAAGGATGACTTAGAGTACACATGCCCTTAACAAAACTATTGGCAGATCTTCATTTGCCAATATGTCACTCTTAGTCTCTGTCTATTCTTGTTTGTTCTGGATTCGCCCTTGCAAGTGAAATAGGAATGATGACTCAGAAAATGCCAACTCAATGGAAGACTCCTCACTCTCGTTAAAAAAGAAACCCCCCAAAACAGCATTTCCATTTCTTTTGTATTGTTTTCACTGTCTTTTTTTAATATACATGAAGAGTTAAGAGCTGGTTTGCAATGCATCTTCCTGAGCCCTCAGCCACAGCTCAAACCAGATGCAGAAAGTGCTGAAGTTAAGGCATGCCAGTGTCAGTCTGCATTTATAACCTTGCCTGGTGTTATGTTATGCATATTAATTTTATGAATATCCTGTCTTTCCATGACCTATTTGATCCATGTCCCTTCAGTCTGTTAGAACATTAACAAGAAGAGTAATTCTGCTTCATCCACATACCCACAAGCCACAAATCAAAATCAAGGAGGTCTGGTCTAGAGGGTTTCAAAAGCACTTGAAGAGAACACAGGAGGGTCAGAAAGCACCAAGAGATTCAGGAAATTCTCTTCTTCATTTTACCTAAACCCGCTAGCCTCGGAGTTGATACAATTAAGAAAGATGGACTACAAGCAGTCTGGGAATAGCTGATATATTCTCTTACTTCTCCTGTAAAGCTTACCTGCAAGATATTCTCCCTCCAAATAAGAGATGTGAAGTAAATGAGCCAACCAGAATTTACAGAAACATCCACACAAGTTACATTGCTGTACGAGAACAGCCTCTTTAACAACGCTTTTGTTCTGCTTACTGTGTACTCTCTGGGGGGAAAAAGCTCTTATTTAGGGCTTTCAAATGGTTTCGTATCAGTTGTCAAGGGCCTTTAAAAATGAAAGCAGAAGGAAGCCAAAAAGGTACTCTGATAAAAGACAGAGACACATACACTTGTATTCAGAAGTCGCACACTGTGGGCTCCCGCTCCAGACAGAAGTGCCACACATAGGTGAAGGGATTCAAAATGGACTGTGACTTTCCCTGTATTTCCTGCGATAATCCTTACCTGATTCATTAGGACCCAAACCACTTAATAGAAAATGATTCTCAGTGAAACAAAGTCCAGTGACCCAAAGCACACAGCAGACTCCCTCCTTCCTCATCTACAACTCGCTTGGCTTTCAAGTGTCCTTCGCAGAGCTCAGCAAGGCCAGCACGGATCTCAGCAATTCCCTCACACGAAGCAGATTGCTCAGTTCTGAAAATTGCCGCTATCTTTATGGGGTAAGTTTTGCTATTCACAGACAAATAGTCTTCAGCAGTTACAAGAATTTGTATTAAATAATACAACGCCTTATCTTGAAATTAAACCCTTATGCACACTTTAAAGAGAGACTGAAAGTCAGTGGCTTTTCAGAAAAGAGCTAATCATGTAGATCAAAGCCAGAATAACTACTTGGCCATCAGCTCACCACCATCTCAGCTTTATTGCTCCCATGAAGCAAAGGCTCTGTTTTGACAATACATTTAGTTTAGGAAAGGAGGAAAACTCAAAGAGCACCGCCTGGTGGTGCCAGAATAATAAAGTATTGCCCTGAAACCAGGAATAAAAACTGGAATACCACCATTCCCACATGACAAGGAAGTTAAAACACCAGTTTCTCCGGTGAGCAATTTTTTTGCACCTATTAAAATGAATTTGTGTATGGAAAAGAATGAGGTACAGAAAATCCTTCTTTGGAGCCCTGGGACTCCTACATTTCGCAGTGAATTTTACTTTTCCACAAAATATCCTGCAGAAGTTCTTGAGCAGAAAGCTCCCAATTGATTGTTTTCAAATTACACACAAATACCATCATACCTTCTTCTAAGAACATTAAAGAAATCACAGAAGATAATTTACCAAAGTCCATATTCTACAGAACGATTCTGCTATAACCATTCTGGTGTTATAGCCAACATCATCAAGAGCATAAAAATTCCACTCACACACATATGTTTCCAAGCCTTTATAGAAAAATACCACAACAGGAAATTAAAGAATGATACTACCAGGACACACGGATTCATGATTAAAGCTCAAATTCTTACTAAGCACTTTTAAACATTGTACGTGGCCACGTTTCAAAGTCAACCATAGCCATGAAGTTATCCAATATCGAAGCTGATACAGCTCTGCTGCCATTGACCCATCACTCTTACACAACAAAAGAAGACAGAGCTTTAAATATTAAATGAAGCCCAGGTTGTTTGGGTGCTCTTGTGCACTGAACAGTTCCCTCTTCTGTGAGGCTGTCTGCAGGCAGGCACCAGTGCTGTGCTCGTGCCCTGTGTGTATATGTATGTATATGTATGTGTGTGTATGTGTACAGTGCTGGTGTGTGCACCAACACCCCACACATCAGGTTCACTGGGCACAACTGTCCTTTTCCCATGATTACTGGAAC
>JANHGB010008607.1:0-64233 GCA_026283785.1 Coracopsis vasa
TCTACACTGTCATATATGTGTGTGTGCGCACATATATAAACCAAATAATGCCCTTCTTAAAACAGCTAGGCAATATTAGTATCAAAGAATGCATACAAGCATCAATCCTCAGTACTTACAATAGTAATATATTGTATGAGAATGTAGTTGAAAATAACAGGAAAAGTGAATAGAAACTTATTACTACTTATTTAGGAATCCCGTAACACTCTCCATTGTGAGTTTACTAATCTTAGAATAAGCAGTCTGTGTTAACTTGAGTCACTTCAAAGACAAAAAAAAAAAAAAAAAAAAAAATGCACCACCTGCAAAGTAAACATTTCTTTAGAAAAAATTTAATTTGAACTAACACCACATGCTTTGGCAAAGTGCATGTGCAAGGATGGATTAATAGATTTAACACTGTTTTCTGATGGAGTCATAGTATCTCTTCACAGTTTTTAAATCCAATCAATTAGATTAATTGATACTACTGATTTCATTATAGAGTTTACTTCCACCTATGTTCTCTTCAACACCTTGCACACTCCCAGCCTACTTGTCTGGTGAAGAGAGAAAGCCTTCGTGCTGTGCAAGCACTGTTCAGCAACAGCCAAAACAGTGGTGTGCTATCAACACTGCCTTAGTCACAAATCCAAAAAAAAAACCCTAACTCCATCCCAGCCAGATTCAAGTACAAGTTTATATACTTAAAGGAATTAGTCAGTTTATATAGTATAGCTGGCTCTTGGGAAGGTATAGAAAACTGCTGGGGAATGGTAAGAAGAAATCAGTCACTTGAAACTTAGTAGACAAATAGTGGCAGCATAGACTCTTCTTATGGTTCCCAGATTAAATTTAAATCTGCCAAATTCCAATTAAAATTTAAGATCTAAACAAGACACTGTATTCATAGCAGCTTATTTATTAGAAAACAGTAAGAATAAAGCAGTTCTCCAAGTCCTTCAGCAAGGCTGAGCACTCATTTTTGAATTTATTTTAAATTCAGTTAAGTATACTGAGCAATTTAAACATGCAAAGGAAAACATATTTTACATCATTATTTATCATTCTATAAAACAGAACAGTAGCCTATAAAATGATCTACTTCCCTATGCATCATTTTCATTCTACTTCAAATGTGCAATCCAATTTTTTTATATGTTAGATTGGAAGGTTAAAACTGCTCTCCTTGCATGCATCACAATAAAGAGACAATGGGTTCTGCAACTCTCTAAAGTAGAAACTAGAGACACCGAAAATGAGAATCAAATGAAAAAGCCATTATACAAACAGAAATACAGAGTTACTTCCATGCAAGTGATCATGCTAACTACAAGCATGTATGTTCAATCCAAATTTTCTTGAGCGAACAAAGAAAAATGCCTCTCTTGGCCATCTTCACAAAGCAAAAAAGAAAAATTATCAAAACATAGTTCTATATATATCTATCAACCCTACAGTACAAGGTAGTAGAACCACTTAGGTCCAGTTAGGTATCATTTCGATTTTCTTATGAACCAAGTTCAAATGAGCTGTCATCAAACAAGCAGAAAGTACACTCTTGCTTTTTGCAATCCAATGCCATTTGTTTTCAACCTTAATTTAAGAAATTCAGCAAGAGCAAGCGTCTCTTTTATTTCTTTAAATATATTTCAGTGGCTGTTAAGGCAGGAGTGAGACTAGCATTAAATCTGTACCTCACTTCCTTCCAAATTTTAACTAAAATAGATACCGTAGACAAAAAGGCATAGGGTTACTTAACAGAAAAACTGAGATGCTGAGATCACTTTAGCAAACTTTAATGGTGCTATATGACAACTAGATCCATAAAGTAAAATAGACTTTTTCTTCTTCCCAAGAAATGCATTTCTGAAATACAACAATTAATTCTGTGCCACTCTCACAGAGAAGGTAAAGACAGCCCTAGACAGCAGGAAATTGCTCACTGCTCAATCACAGCATTTTGATTACCAGTCTAGTTCAACACAGCTACAATTTTGGCTTTTTCAGGCTCCTTAATTTGTTTTCATGGTTTGGGTTTTTTTGTTCATTTGATCATTTCTGTTATTTTTTCACTGAGATATTTACTTCTCCAATTTCTTTATGTCAATCTCTATGAAGCTGCAACATGCGAAAGAACGTAACCACCTCCTCTAGATGGCAACTTAGAGTGGTTTAATAATCTTGTGTCTGTTAACACCAATGAGTATGGCTTCACAACCTACCATTTACATTACCTCCAGTACTTTTGGACATCAGTTGAATGCCCAACAAGAATGTCACATTTGTATTGTATTGTCAGCTTCATCAATACTACATTTCTTCCAATAGCTCACCTAATGTAAATGAAGATCACTAACAACTCCATCTGACACCATTTTAACGCATATGGCCATTGGGACTGGACAAGTGTAAGAATGCTGGGGAAACATACCATCTTTTACAACAACTGTCTAATCAGTAGGCTTTTCACCTATCAACACAGAGAACTTCAAATACATTCTATGAATAATTAGCAATCTTGTATCCTCTGGAACCAGGAGACAAATAAAAATTATCAAGACTCTAGTTCATCTAATATGATGACTAAAGCATTTCAGATATTGCTCTAACTTAAATGTGTTGTTCCCTTTTGATGCTTATTGAATGTATTAAGTTCTGGGACAATAATATGTAAATAACTTTCTCCCCCTTTGAGATTTGATTTAGGCGCAATATTAAAATGACAGAAAAATAAAGATTTATTCTCTTAGGAACATCTGATCTAGTTTGTCGTAATTATAGTTTGGGAATTATTTTCACTTCAAAATAGCTTTGTTCTTGCTGAGGAGAGGAGAGCAGTTTAAAAGCATTTCTCCTCTTTTTTACAAATGCTGGAAAGACTTTAATTGCACATATTTCTAGTAATTTTTCTTCTTAGATACATTTAAAGTTTGAAGACATTGAAATTTTATATAATTTTCTGACAAAAGGATATTACAACTTTATCTCTTCTTGATGTTTGTAGGTTGAGATGAACATACCAAGCTAAAGGGCATTGTGAAGATAAGTTTCCATGACATTTACTATAACTCTTTTATATTACCATCTGGCTATTTTATATGTAGCATTCAGAGGGAAATATAAAAAAAAAAATGATGTAAAGCTGGAATTATTTCCTTGATAACACTTGTTTTAAACACCACACCACTAAACAGCTAAAAACTCTCAAAAGTGAATGCATAAAGCACATAAAGGCTACAAGCCTACTTACATAAATTCTTAAGATTAAAGTAATAACTTCTAGAAAAAGGTGGAAGAAAACATACTACAATAAATCTATTTGTAATGGTATTTGGGTTCCAGCAACTGCTTTCATTGTTCTCAAGTGGCTTACATAAAAAACAATACATTTGATGCATGATTTCAATCCCTTATGGAAAACTGTTCTATCTACAAGCAGCCTGTCAAACAAAACAACAACAGAAAAAAAGCAGCTCAGCACTAGGAAGAAATAAAATACTTAAAAACAAAGTGAGGACACTTTTCTTTTCTTTTTTTTTTTTTTAAAAAAAAAGAAGAAATTCTGTTTCAGACATCTATGAGAACTGGTTTACCACAGACAATGGGATGTGGATGTGGGCTTGAGGAGAAATGGGGAGAAGGGAAGAGGGGCAGGAGTACAGGAAAACAGAGAGGTAACTATGGGAAGGTGTACCACACAGCTCTAAAACACCATTCACAGAAGCTGGATCAGAACATTGGCTCTTATAATAAGTCATATGCATGGTATTACCTGGCAAAGAATATTGCCTTCCTTATAAGTTAGTCTACGCCCAAAATGAAGGACTGCTGTATAGAAGGATGAAAGAGCACAAAAAATGAAACAAAGGTGCTATTTTCACAGCTTAGTAGCAATAACGCTAGCAATTAGACAAGATTTTCACAAAGCTGTTGACCTTTTCCATTTTTTTAAATGATAGCTACTAATCTGTCATACATAACAGCAACAGTGCAGTTCCTATTACCCAAAGACACCATTATTGTTATTCATTCATATTAAAGTAACACCTGCATGCTTTATCCAAGGTCAGATACCACCAGTGCTGGGCTCTTCACAATCACAAAATAACATGCAGGCCCTGCCTTGAACAGAATACAATCTAATATGACAAGACAGAAAATAGCATAAAGCACAGATATAAATATCTTGTGCAAAGTCATATAATAGGTTGATGGCCACAGGAAGAAACAAATGTTTGTCCCACATTGAATCTCTTGCCCCCACTGATTGCAAATGGCTCTCTTTAAACTGCCTTTGCAATATATATGCTTGTCTCTCAAAGTAATCTTGTATGAAATTCTGTCTCATACTGATCAGTGCATGTTAGTTCCATGATTTTCAGGAGTTTCCTTCTCTAAACAAGACTTTAATGTGCTTACACACTGCATTAAAGACAGAAAAGAACTGACCCAGTCCACACAGAACCAAAAAGTGTCATACATCTATATTACTCTTGTGCTATACTGAACCTAATAAATCCTGCTAATAAGCTGGATTCACAGACTGAGGCTCACACTGACTACATTTAGTAGCTGTTTCTCAGCTTGAAGCATAAGCAGAGCAAGACTACAACTGCTCAGGACTTGGGCAAAAGTAAGTTTCAGTCTCACCACTTCATAGTCTTGTGGGTTTAATAAGTTGAGCAAGCCATTCCTATTTTATTTTTACAAAAAGGGCTGCAGCAATGTTACAATGCTACTTGTAATAATCAAAATGACCTGCCTGATCAAAACTTTGCTATCTTTCGTGCCAGTTTCTTGTATTCTGTAGCTAAACCTGTTTGGCATGTCACTATGCAAGATCACAGTGCCAATCTCAGAATACGGCCTCTTTCTTGTCTGCAACTGCATTTACCTATTCTGAATTTTGGGTCTATTTTGGTAACATGGAAGCAAAAACACATATGTGCTGTTTTCAGGAAAAGAAAAGTCTTCTATTTAGTTAGGGTACTTATATTTTTCTAGCAACTCTATTGATACAACTAAATAGCATTTTGAACAATTTTGAATTAAACAACCAGCGGCTATTGTGCATACTTAATTGTTTCTGAAGTCCATGCATGACTGCAGGTTTGGGCTTGTGGTAATTAATTTAATTCTTTGTGACTTGGTAACCTGATACACTGTTGGATTTGTAATTTGATAGAAGGAAGAAAACTGTACTGGAGAAGTTTAACTTAAAAACCACAGACAAAATTTGGTTGAAAGCTTTGATCACAATTTCACTGTGTAAAGTAAAACTATTACTGAGAAAACGATGTCTCTATCCAGAAGCTTTCTTTGTTACACCCTATAATTGTTCAAATGCTGAGCTCCAGACCAACAGCTTCTATACTAAACTGGTCTCAAGATGCCTCATAACTCCTATTCAATTCAGACATGCTGAAACACAGTGTCAGAAAAAAAAGTACACATAAGCTGAATATTTCTTAAAAATCTGGAAAACATCCTGACAAGTCTGGGCAATTGCCTCTAAAAACAGTAAGATGACAACAGAGGACAAGAGAAGCACCTGAAAATATGACTATACAAACTAATCTTACCAGTATGCTAACACTGGACTTGATATACCACAGAACTCTATAGTGCACAGCATTTACTAAAGCTTCCAATATTCCACAACATTGTATCATGAAGTTTTCTACTCAGAATTCTTTTGTATTAACCTGTTTTTTTAATCCTTCACTAGTACCATGTACGTAGGTTCAGAAGAGCGTGGATGCTTATAATCATGCACAAGGATGAATATGACTTGTAGCCAAATTCAGTACAACTTTCCAAGCAAACAGAGTAATACACCTAAAAGACTCATTTTGTTCCCAGCGTAGCACTCTGAAGAGGTAGAATAGCATATCTTATCCAGGGAGACAAATGATCACATTAAATTTCATTAAGATATTAAACTAGAAAATAAAAATTTCAAAAGCCATAGAGATTTTTGCTGTTCAATTTGAGACACTTGAATGATAGTAAATACCATGTGTTTTGGAACTAAGCCTTGTTCGCACTGTCACAGGTTGGCAGTCAAACAAGCCCTTTCTCCCCTAAAGTAATATAGCTATTCCTAAAAAGTTAGACTAGAATATGAGGATTATCTGGTAGTTCTTAGCAAGTACTGAATAAAGATTGTGATTGAAAGTGCTTCAAGAACCTGAAAGAAATATTTTATCCCCACCAAAATAATAAAAAAATATTATTTGGGGTTTGATTACAATTTGAGGTCAAAGTTCAAATTTTGTTTCTATGTTACTGTAAGACTCACCTATAAAGTACATTCTAAACTGATGCCTGAATGCCAAAGTATCTGATTTCTGTATTGGTTCTAAATGAAAGCTTTATAAGAAGACCCCACTGTATAAATTATCAATCTCTGTCACTCTGGTTAACAGCATGCTTTGAGAGTGCTGATTAAAACAAAAGGTCAGAGCAAACATCAGCACTCCAGACACTCTTGTAGATAGTAGTGTAATTAAAATGTAACTCTAAACTACTCCATGCTTTCTATGTCAGCATCTTTCCAGCAGGGACTGGCAAACTGAAGCAGCCACAGTAGAAAATGGCAGGAGATGTCTGATGTGGGAGCAAATAGAAAGCCATCAATGTTATCAACTCATGCTACATACTGGAACCCAAACAGCCTTTTTTTCTTTCTTTTTTCCCCCTTTCCCCCCTCCCCTTCTTTCAGCGTGCATGCTGTCCTATCTTTTGTTCTGGCAGAGATAAGATGTATAAATTATGAGTGGTTGACAAAGTATACTCCAGTGCCTGAGGCAGCTCATCAATCATTTTCCATGTCGACAGGTAATTGATGCAAGCCCTGCAGGCGCATCTCCATCAGGTAAAGGGAGGAAGGAATTAAATCTGCTGTCATGGTTTGAGCAGATGATCTGTATTTAACATTCTTTTTAATTTAGAAGTTGTTTATTTTAAACTGTATTTGGCTGCTCTAGCTCCCTCTTATTCTCTTTCCGTCTTCCTTTCTCTCCCCGGGACCTCGGAGAGAAAGTGGTGTGAAACTGGTTGTACTCAGTGTGTCACATGGAAAAAAACCCTTCAGCAGTGTGAGAGGGTGCTCAAGTAAGAGACCACCCAAAGACTGTTAGGTAGAAACTAAGGAACTTACTTTCTACTTCACTGAAGCTTAACATCAAAGACACTGCTTGTCAGACAATTATCTGTCAAGTGAGTTAGATTTTGACCAATCTAGGATACTAAATATACAGACTTTTTCCTTTTCTCATTATCTTTATTCCATTTAGCTACACCTTTCTCAACCTGATTATCTTTTTTGGATTTGAAGAGAGCATTTTTAATTTAAAAACTTAGGGCAGGGGTAAAGAACGGGGAAGTAGGAAATTGCACTAGGTCTGGCTGGGATGGAGTTAATTCTCCATAGTAGCTTACATAGTGCTGTGTTTTTGATTTGTGACCAAAACAGTACTGACAACACACAGATCTTTTAGCTATTGCTGAACAGTGTTTGTTCAGCATCGTCATTCCCCGTTTCTCATTCTGCCTCCACAATGAAGATCGGGTGTGCACAAAAGGTTGGGTAGGAGACATAACCACACAGATGATCCTAACTAACTAAGAAGATATGCCATGCCATATAACATTATGCCTGGGTTTAGCCATGTTAGTCATTTTTTGCTCAGTAGCTACCTGGACATGGACCTACCAATGTGAGGTGGTGAGTGACTGCATAACTTCTTTTGTTTTTTTCCCCTGTTGCAGTTAAACACACTACAGCAGTTCTTTGTAATCTGAGGTAGTTACTATTTATTTTGGAAATCAATTGGGAAATATAAACATGTTATATCCTGGATGATATGGAATCTCACAGCATTAGACACTATCTGTAATGTAATTAAGCATTCTACATAGACTGGAGCTGAGCTCTTCCGCCACAACTGAGACAACATTTCTCTGCTTAACACCAGAATTAAAAGATGTTCTATTGTGGGTTGAGGTGAAAGCTAAGTGTTAAAAGAAGTTCTGTGTTGATAATGTTCTATATCTTCTTGATCGTCTATATCTTTCCAGTTGGGGCTGGAAATAGTCAGTGCAAATCCAAGCAAATAGTGCTTGACATGTTCATCAGCTTCAACACAGAAGAACTTCCTCCATGAATTACTCAATATTGCCAACTCAAAGGCCCTCTAAATCCTTGATTTACTAGCACAATGCTCCCAAACACAACACAGATGGACTGCAGGAGAAAAAAAGCTTTCACTTCATTTGTCACTGTGAACAGAAATACAAAAGGACTAGTCCAAAGTCCAATGGTTCCCATTAGTTTCAAACCCAATCTTAGTGAGGCTCAAAGATGATTGATTACATAATAGCTATTAGCTTTCTTTATGGAGAAGAAAGAAGTAAAAAACATGAAAAAATCAAACTATGAAAGTATGATGCCAAGCATAAAAAAACCCAAGCCAAACCAAACCAAAAAACTCAGACCAAAGTCAAGAAATCCTACACTAGAAAAGGGTAGAGGGCAGATCCTAAAAATACTAGATGAATAAAACAGGAAAATCAATTCATTAAGAAAAGAGACAACTACAGATTTCTAAAGGCATTGCATTACCTTAAGCAGAACAATTGAAAAAAAAAAAAACAACACAGAAAATATGGAGGGGGTGGAAGTGTACTGGGGACAAAGAACACTTTAAAGAAATTGCAAATGTTTAAAATAATTCTAGTAAGAATTGGAATTTTTCTAGTGTCCTTGTGTAAAGAAGTACCAGAAGTAAATACTCACAGAACAAGAGAAATATGATTGAAGCTACTTTTGTTAGTTGCTGATCTAAAAGGCTTTAAATAGATCAAAGAAATGTATGTCTTGAAGTTCTCTTGTTATTCTTAATTTTATGCTGCTTTTCCTGACAAAGGAATTAAAATCTGCAGATGAAACACATACAGATTTTAAAGCCAAAACAGTCTTATAAGAGCATTATTTACATTTTTAAATTGTAAGAGCTTTCAAAAGCTGTCTCTGTACTTGAGGAACTTACACACTTTCCATAAGAGGACTAAGATCACAAAAATCATTGGCAAACAGACCTCCAAAAGAGGACCCGCATTGCTTCATGTTTACGACAAATTAATTTTTGGAAAATATGACAAATTCATTAAATAGTATCTCTAAATCAAAAAGCTACTTCAAATAATGTAGGTATTTAAAGTTTGGGATTCAATATAACATTTCGCAGAAACACAGAATTGTTAGGATTGGAAGTAACCTCTGGAGATCACCTAGTCCAGCCTCCCTGCCAAAGCCAGGCAACCTAGAACAGGTTACACAGGAACTCATCCAGGTAGGTTCTGAGTGTGTCCAGAGAGTGAGTTATTTGTGTAATTTTAAATAGTGTTTCACCTCTGTAGCTAATTGTAATAGTATAGATTTGGTATAGTCAAACATCTGTTTTCACTAATTAGTCAATTGCAGTATATCTCACTTCTGCCACTAGTGGTAACTACATACTTCTATTCAACAGATATGGTAACAACTCAATAACAAGATTTATCCCTTTATTCTCCAAAAAAAAAGGTGTGCTTCCTGTATTTAAGAAGAAAGTACTAAATATGAAATTTTAGCCTGACCATCATGTATACACGACATACACTGAGAAAAAAATTGAGACAAAATATAAAACCCAAACTGAGTCATTTCTAGGAAAACACAGATCTTCCCTTGCAATCTAATAAAAAAAACCCTAATTTCACTCAAGGTCAAAATAATCAGACTTTGATCAAAGTACAAAAAACACTGTTTCTAAAATATTCCTGATCAAATTCTAATGAATTTCATAAATAATATACCTCAATTTATAGTATACCAGTGGTTAGTATATATTTCTAATTAATTTTTCAAGTCACAAGAACATGCTTTTGAACCAAATTATCTTTTTTAAAACTCTTTCGACACTGAAACTAATAGATTATAATAACACTCCTGATCTATCTGCAAAACTTGCCAAGATCAGTTCATGTCATGAGGGTAATAAACTTTAGTGAAAATTATACACAATGATTTTGATGTAAGGGAAAGATAAAATATAAAGAAAGTTATTACTTGAAGGCTCTTTTATATAAAAGACAGCACCCACGCAATACAAAAAAACAGAAGTTCAGTAATCTTGGGTTTGAGCCATTGCTGCAATATATCACCCACATTATCCATTGCACCCAACAAGGCTGAACTTTTTACTCAGATAACAATATAGGGCTTGATTGCAAGGCACACATACACAAACTCCTGTCAAAGTTAATATCAATATTTGTCAGTACAACAGAAGCCAATCAGCGAGTTATCAAGGATGAAGACTAAGAACTTTTGTTTAGCCTGAAGAGAGTTCTAATTAAAGTTCCCTAGCCCTAAGTGCTTTACGTTGTTTGCCAGATTCAGACTGGCTGCTGACAACTTGAATCTCCTCCTTAGTCCTGAAACGAGCTTTTTCTGCATTCATTTTGATGTGGAAGCTTTAATGTAGCTGCCATTTCCAACACATTTTATCAGTCCTGAAAAAGGCTTTTTGTTTATTCTAACTGGCAACACTTTTTCTGACAATGAGACTTCAAGTTGGCAAATGTCAAAGGTTCCATATACAGCTCTACTTTTCTTCACTTCTAACTTGACTGGTATTAGACTGTTAAGTCAAGCCCATATCACAGACAAGTTTTTACTAGCAATTTGACTGTTTTCTCCAGTCTGTTGATTCCCAGATCAACTCTTCCTCACAATTCAAGGTACCCTTGATCTCTAGCTAAAACCATCACAAATATGCATAGCCTCAAGTATATATATACACACATATATTGATAAATACGATCATGATAACTTTTAAAATTGTGTTCATCATCTCAAATACACAGGTAATGAATAAGCATTTGACGTGGAATACAAACATTTTATAAATACAAGAAGAGATATAGCACTCTGCTATAGAGGACTCTCAGCATCCATTTACTGAATCAAATAAAACCACTGAACTCATGGATTTCTACCCTTTCACCAAGATTCTTGTTCTTCCAAACACTGAACAAAACATTTCTGCAACAGGCTGGCCAATAGGAATAGAACATGCTTGGATGATCTACTTCAGTATTTTAATTTCATTGCACATAATTTACTTATTTATTTATGAGAGACTGTCCTTCATATGCTGATACTCCAAACTCCGTGTGACTGACCTATGCCTATGAAGTTCAACTCAGTAAATCTGATTACTCCAGGGAAATTATTCTTTGTCCATAATGATGTAAATTACTCAATAGTTCTAAGCAGCACAAGGTCCTTCTCATCAACTACTGTACTCAAGTTTGTGTAGGCAGTTATTTTTCCCTACTGGTGTGAACCAGCTTTTACTGGCACTTAAAGTAGATAAAGGGTAGTGCATCTCACTTAGAGGCCATTCCATCTAAAGTCTGGTTCCTGAGCTGGTCAGATCCTCTATCTTATTACAAGGCAGCACTGTATTTACTGAAGTAGAGAATCAGTCTTTCCTCAGATATTAATCATTATAGTTCATAAACTAGGATTCCACGCCATTAATTAATTTCCAGTTTTATTGAGCATTTGACTACTTAGCATGCTTTCTAGACAACTGTTTTGGGCATCATCACCTTTGTTGGCAATTTTCAAACTGCATAAGTTTACTAGTTAAATTAAGCATTGCTGTGTGTAAAGAAGTAAGGGAGTGTGTTATTCAAACTTGATGCTGATGAAACAAGGTAGTCACTCACTCAAAACTGATTAAAATATATTGCTTTTGACTTACAGTCTGCGCTCCAAACATGTGAACACTACACAGAATAAATTTATCACCATATAATGTAATTGATAAAATCATATAAAACCTCCTAAAACCAGATCAGGAAATATCTCAAGTGTGGTATCCAAGAGAAGCACTCTCTTCATTATCATACAACTACTGCAAATCAAAAATTATCATCTAATGATTACCACTGATATAGTCATGCAAATAACTTAAAAATAATATCATGCTGGTGAAAATGTGCAGGTTGGTATCAGCAGCAATTATGCTTTCTTGTACTTTTATGAACAGGTACAGTTTATGGGAAACAAGACTTAAGTTGACCTCAGTTACTTTAACAATGTGCCCCAAATCTGATTTCCAGACTGGGGGCGGGGGAGGGGGGGAACTAAAACGGGCATGCAGGAAAGAAAGGAAAAGAACTCAGATTCTATTACTATTAAAGCTTACATTTTTACGCTGAAATGTAACACTCTATTTGTATAGCTGCTTATTAGAAACTATATTAGAGTTATTAGCATTCATACAAGAATATTTAAGATAAAAGCAATGGGAGATGGCTAGAAGATAAACACAGCTGCAAATGTTTTCCTTTTGGCATGAGGAAGGGAAAAACACCATAACTTTATGGAAAGAGACACCAGAAGTAGAGGAAAAACCTTTAAAAAAGAAATATATACATACAGAGATGTAGTTTGCAACCTCTTATTTAAATCAGTTTCTCCTTTGATTTATTGAAACAATAAAATTATTCTAATGAAAAATTCAGCATGAATTTCCATGAAGATTACCACTTTTCCTGTAAACTTGCCTCAAGTCTACAGAGTAGCAGAGGGCAAGACAACTTAATGGAGAAAACACATTTTCCATGCCAACACTCTTTACCACATATCCTGAACTTCAGAACTGGTTCACAAAATATTTCTGTCTGAATGAGAACCAGAAAAGTTAACACATTATCTAGCATTCTACAGCACTAAACAGCTATCCTATGTATAGAATTCTGGATTTCTCTACAGATGTTTTGTTCAGAAGACATAGATTTCCACTGCTTCAACAATCCTTAAAGGACATTCATGGCATAAGCATTTATGCAGTCATCCCAAAGAGAAAGCCAAGATAACTCCAAAGTTACTTTATAGTATGAACAAAATGTTTTATGAATAATTGTCTCTATCGCTTTTGTGCTGCTCTTGGGCCAACTCAGGTTTCAAATTTACAGGAAAACGTTTCACAAATATAATGAAAAGTACTGCCTGGAATTATTCTGCAGATAGACAGTGACTGGAGAATATATCCATCTTCTAAGTGATTATTTGTCCATGGAAAAAAAAAATAGGAACAGATCAGGAACAAACAAGATCATAAGAAAACCTCTATCTGCTTTTAAAGATGCCTTTGCTCAGTGATAGTGGCACATTTTAAAAAATACATAATACATTACCTATAATGTGACTTTTTCTAAGCAAGCTACTATAGTAGCATCACCTTTGATCAAATCTCAAAAGCTATTTGAGTTTAATGAATATAAGTGAAAATCACATTATTTAGGTGTGGACACACATATACTCGAACTATTGACAATAAAATTTGTGAACTGCCCTCAAAGTCAAAAAGTTCGGAAAATTTTGCTTAACATTTTTCAAGTGTCTTCTTCCAAAATTAAGAGGAAAAAAGACATTAAAGTTAAGGTCAATTGTAAACCAGTTTAGAAAAAAAAAAGGTGTGCATGTGAGGGGAGAGAGTAAAGAGAAATAGTACAGTAGCTTGAATGATTCATTTCAATCTATTATTTTATGTCCAGAAGTACAAACTAAGAAAATCAATACTATTCATATACTTTTCATGAAAGATGGCTTCCACCTGAGAACTCATCTGCTCTCTTATTTACTTCCATTCCCAATGAAAAGGCAATGAAAGCCTAGGATATATTTATATAATAATATGGTTATAACAATCCAACAAAATACTCAAGAAATTCAACACCAAAGCTGACTAAAACAATTTTTCCACTCTGCCACACACAGGCTGTTGTTGCACAGGATTAGGGGCATTTCTATGGAAAAAGTTAAATTTAAAAAACTAATCTTCAAAGGAGAAAATAAAACCAACCCCACCCCCTCAAAACATAATACAGTATTGAACTTGCATTACTTACCTGAGAGACAATCTCTCAGATTTACAGTGCTTACTTGTATAAATGCATATTTCTGTAGCCTGAACAAGGATTAGTGCATCTAAAAGGTCTCCTTTGTTTTCTATATCAGCAGAGCTAGCAAAAGGTACAACATTTCCTCATAAATTTGACCTGCATGTATCCTTAGATCATCAGTGCTACAATACCACTACTGTTTGAAAGTCATCTTCTAAACTGTGAGCCATGTGATTAACAGGACGAAGAAGAATGCAGATACAGAATTTTAAAGTACCAGTTATCAACAAGTATTATGAAAAATAGGAACAAAAAATACTCAAAAAAACCCTAGAAGACAACTCAACCACTATCCAAACAAGGGTAAAGCATGCCTGCCTCAAGAAATGCCCACTTTTGCCTAATGCTCAAAATTGACCACAACCTTCCTCACGCTCCATCATATCAAATTCCACCATACTACTCCATAATAGAGAATGTTATTCTTTCAGATCTTTTCAAAAACCTTACAGTTTTCTGTTTTGAGACTAATGGGATCCTGTATCTTTTGTGTTACTTCAGGTGACTTGGCCTCTGAGCATCCCAATAGGACCAGAGATCAAGCTTAACATACAGCATTGTCCTTACTGACTAAAATTAGACAGCTTTAAAATTCATCTTTTATTCCTGTAATAACCAGGACAGAAGCACACTGTGAAAAAAAAAATAAAAACTTTCACTGACCACATAATCAATTTTGAAGGATCAGAAAGCAATCGTCTTGGAAAGTCAGTTCAAACTGTCTCTGTTACAGGAGAGGGCTGGGCACTGCATGGGGCCAAATCACAACTGCCTGCCTTTAGGTCTTCTCGTAGAGTTGAGGGAGTGTCAAGAGATGAAGACAATGTCCTTGTTGCCTCATTGTCTTGTGCAGAAATTCAATCAAAAAGACAGAGCAAAGGGGAGGAAAAAAGTACTTTGGAACAAATAACCCTACATGCTGGGACATCTCTAAGGTAGCTGCAATTACCTAAGCGAGATTCAAAATGAAGTTTTACTACAGTGATGGATGTTGGACACTGCCCTTACTATTCCCTGTACTAATATACTATAATAAGAGTAAATATAATGTACAGATAATGATTCATAAGGCAGCAGCTAATGGAGGTGCTTTTTACTCTGGTTTAGAATCTGTACTTCCTGCACAAGGTCTTTGCATTCTTTTGTGGTTGTTGTTTAGAGTACATAACAATTCTATTTGCATGGAAAAAATTCTAACAAGTTCTTTGAGCTGCTGTATGGGTGAAAGCATACTTCAGCTTACAAATCACATCTAGAGGCAGATGTTTATTGCTGAAGCCAAAATATGTCCAAGTTGCACACTTTTCCTGCATTTATTTTCATTGCTACAGAAGATCAGAGCAAACACAGTAAGGTATTCAAGATTGGATGATTTTCTGACTAATAACACCATTCTGCAGTTACACTCCTATAATGACAAGGATATTAAAATGTCATGATGGAGACATTAAAGAACAGGTCTTCTCATGCATAAGGCTACGTTAATTCCCTGTTGCATTTTGGGGTTTTGGGGTCATCCTGTGAACACTGGACAGTGCTAAAGGCAAGTAACTGGAACTAAGGAACCAGACAGCTAACCTGCTAGTGTGAATTCAATAAGCTCTAAAGAATGTTTGCTCATTCAGTTAAATAATACTACCCTTCATGCATTCATAAATATGAAACATATTCCATATCCTCATATAACCCATAAAATCCTAGTCCTTCTCTTTTTTAACATTTAATTAAACTGATAACCTGATTAATAATAATTAGTCAGACACAAGAACAGACACTTTAATTGTTCCCTGGTTGCTTAAGCCCTTCCATAGGAAGGCCAACGCCTGACATATTCTTTATGGACTACTTCTGAAGCCCTAGAAAAGCTGGCTGAGACCTTAGAAACAGCAAGGACAAATGGCACCACTCTAGTATCAAAAGTGTTTAGATAGATAGAAACTTAAATGTGTACATGACCAAGTCACATTTCTGCAGTTCCTGTCAATGAAGAAGATTCATCTGAGTTTATGAGGTTTATCTCACTGTGAAACTGTCGCTTAGACAACAGTCTCATTCAACCATGTTTAGCCCTGTGAGCCAGTGAGCCCAAAAAGGAGGCGGGGGATAACACATTGCTTTCATTAATGTGTTAGTTTAAAAAAAATAATAATAGCAACAGATGTAAAGCCTCCGGTGTTTAGGAAAAAAATGGTGAGTACAGAAACACAGGTTAAGGGTGGGCAGTTCACTAGAACAGCTGTTGTGAGGGTAGAGAAGCATAAATCCTAACTATCTGGTACCTTCACTCTCAGCAACACCCAGTTTCTTTCCTTTGGATTAAATTTATATTTTTATTGTGGTTGCTACCAGTAATAGCTATGTTTTTAAAAACTCTAAGCAAAATTAACATTTGCTTATATATGCATCATATGTAATGAACACAGCTTTAGTTCTTCAGCCATTAGTTCTGAGCATTCTCCTGAGCCACAGTTATGCTTAATGAATAGGACATTTAAGGAGCATTTTAATGGATTTTACAAGGATCTGTGAAATTTCACCTTCGGTCTCCTGAAAAAGCATCTCCATCTCAGTATGTTAGATCATTTACTCTCTTACAGTCTTGATCTACTTAATTTTGTAGTAGCCATGTAAACCAGATAACCAACCTGAGATATGAATTAAGTGTTTCTTCCCTTACTATCCAGATACAGCAGTTTTCATGTTCACAATGCAGTACTACTTTCTGTGCCATGCTGCCATTAATTATTGTTAAAAACAATACAGATATGGAGTATAACAATCACTGAGTAAGTTAGGATGTAATTCAAGCCTTTAAGAGACTTTTTCAGTTAAATAAGCACTCTTAAAGGGAAACTTTATTTCACATCACTTGGCAGAGTATCACAGTGCATTAGGCACTTTAAAAGGTTATGATAAAACACTGCACCTTTTATCAATATTTACCTTTTGTGACAACTAACTCTTGAAAAAAGCTTCAGAAAAATAACTGATGGGCCCATCTTCTCTCATTACTCCAATAATTAGTACAAAACGTAGACATATCTTTCTCCAGTGCCACAACAGCAGAAGCAGCAGAAGTTAACTAACCAAAGTTGAAATAAAAACAGTCAGTGTACAGTAGATATATATTTGAAGACCACTAGACAGACAGGAAAAAAAAAAAAAAACACCAAAAAAAAAAGAAAACCACCAAAAAAACCACACCACAAAAAAAAAAAAAAACCCAAACAAACTCAAAACTGGTAACTGTTACTAAATGTGCTTTGATGACAAAATACATAAAATGGACACAGACTTTCAGAATTATATTCACACTGATTGCAAAACTCCTAGCTTGAAAGTAAAATTAATAAAAGATAAGTAGGTATGTTTCTGTTCTGTTAATTAACGGCAGTGGAACAAAGAAGGTTCTTTCTGATCTTTATCTGATGTGCAAATTTCAGATTTGTGCCATATTTAGTTTTAAAACATTGTCCTCTTTAAAAAGAGTGCAAAATTTCTACAGTTTTGAATGCAGCCTGGGACCGAAACAAGTAGTATGAATCTTTGAATAAACATCTGAGCAACAAGCTACTGCAGCAGCTTTGCTGCAGCATGCTTCTGCCGTTTCCATAAAACAAAGCAAAAATATATTGTACACCTCAAGGTAAAAACTGTAACACTTTCAATGTGACAATTAAATCTTTTACTGGTTAAGTAGGGGGACTAAGCCTTGACAAACACTTGCAGGTTCAATCCTGAGTTAAGAATATGTTAGAACTTATCTGCATTGCAAATAAGCCTTTAAAAGTTTAAAATCCACTTTGCCAACTTACCAAAATTTCTCTGAAGACTCTACAGACTGGTTTACATATAAACAGTTTCAACGGATCCAACACAGATCAAAGTCATAGTTTTAATTCTTTCAAAGGACTCTGCTAACAAGAAAGCTAATCTTTAATTGAAAAGAATAGTGCCAGTTATGACACAACTGTCTGAAACAAATGAGACAATTCTCAGTAACTAGAAAAAGCTAGTAACGTAATAGACCAAAGCCATCCAGAATGTGCTGTATCCATATCAGCAATACAAGCAGATTGGTTACTTGAAGCAGTTATTGCTGTTATTGCTTGAGGCTTTCCACACTGTCTCTGAGTTCTTTCAACTGGAAGCCCTACAAACACCCAATATGCAGTTCAAGCAGCTTTAGCTGAGAGGAACTGACACTTGGATTACTTGGAAGTAGACCATAATCAATAAACAAATATGCAAAGATTTGTGCCAGATAAACCTCCTCTAAACTCAAACTGCTCTCCGTTTTGGCGTTTGTTTTTAATTTTTTCCAAATAAAGACAAATTGTGAAAAGTTACATAGCTACTTTTGGGAATAATAAAGCTTCCTAAAAATCTGTATTTCACAAACTGAAACTCAAATAAATGAAAATTATTCCTTGTTTTAAGAAATTATGATTGTTAGTTTTGCATACATACACAGTGACAGATTTTAGTGTATGGAAAAGAAGTTTCACAATAGCACAAAAGTTAAGCAATTTAAAAGAAAATATATGGCAAAAATAATAACAAGTACAATGAGTGCTGGAGACAAACAGCAACAAAAATTACAAGCAATAAAACTGTAACTCAATCAAACGTAAACAGTCTCCTAAATACATACATTATAAAAAACTGCAACAGATGTAACACTAACTGCCTTCTGAACATGACTTCATATTCTGTACAATAGCTATGACACTTAAGGGCAGTCTGCACAGTCCGTAGAGATTCAATTTGAGAAGAACATTTTAGTTGCAGCCATGATGGACTTGCACACTGCACTATAAACCACTGAAGAAACATTCCTGAAGGTGTTAAAATGAGTGATGGCACATCATGTTTCCTCTACACACTGCCTCTGGAGATGTTATGGATAAGATGCTAAGCAAGAAACACAAGTTCTTTCCTCCTATGTCTTCTCGACATTCCTATGCTGTTCTCTATATGACAGAGGATATTTAAACAACAAGGGATTGCTTATTTATTTGTTTATTTTTAACAAATGGTGGTTCTGAGTTACTGGCTGGGCTTAAACCATGACAAGGAGATAGGAGAAGCAAAAGAATGGAATTAAGAACAAAAATATACTGTTATATAACATCACCAACAATGGGCTTGACAGCTTACAGGGAGGCACTACACAAACTCATGCACAGACTTTTGATATCAAATATATTCATCACAAAGGTACTGAATCTTGATTGATTCCTTTTGCTTTGTCTAGAGAGGATGACAGCTGTTCAGGTTTATTTATACTTAATCCAGTGTAGTAGTTTCCAATCCCAGCCACTGTCCTGTGTAGCAAATATTGCAACATCAGATTGTTTCTCTATGTGGTTTGACCTGAGCTTTTGGCAACTTCAGCCCAGTCTGAATTCTGAGGTTTGGCCAAACTTTTGCCCAAGCCCAAAACAAAATGCAAATTTGAGGTGATGGAAAACTCTGAAAATTGCACATCCCAGAATAAGGTTACACAAGCCTCTACATAATTCAAACCATCATTTTTCACAGAACTCTATTTAGATCTCTGTTACTCCATTTATCCTCATTAAGAAAGAGTATTTGTCGTCTCTTTGTCCATGATTCACAGCATATGTTCCAAGTAATGCCAGTTCCAGCACTGGACTGTCTCATATGTTCACTGAATGTACCAGCCATGGACAACAAGAAAAGAACAGGACCTAACTACCACCAGCTTGTACTAGAATACACTAAGTCAACCTTGACATGCAGTGGTCCAAATTCAGTGCCAAACCTCACTCCTTTCCTAAATTATTAAATGGTAGATTGAGCATAAAAGCAGCTGTACTGATCAGAAGAAAAGAGGTCTATACAGCCACTCTCTGACAATGACCTATGAAATGAATGCCTTGAAAAGGTAGAACAGCACAAGTATACTGTGATAGCTTTCCCATTATAATCTCCAAGGCTTCAGGAGTCTGTGGCTCAAGGATTTCCTTAATTATTAAAGCTCTTTTTTTTTTGTGTGTGTTTATGTGCATCTGAAGGCGGGGGGGTGAGTGGGGGGGTGGGTGTGAAGGAAGAGGATAAGATGTCCAGGAATATCACCAGTCATGTTTTAGAACCCTCTAAATCTTACAGCATCCATCACATCATGTGACAATGGGATCCACAATTAAAACCAGAAAGCGTATCTGAAAACTATCTCCTGGTGTTCATTTTGCACCTGTCACATAACCCTTTCACTCAAGATACATGCAAGTCCTTAGATTTGCTTCCGAAGACTTCAGTTCAGCAAACCAGAATTAGGACTCCACTTTTGAGATCATGTTGAGCTGACTGTTGCTGGGGTGTTGTACAGTCCCTTTGGAATATCACAAGAAGCTGCAGCAAACACATCATTGTACAAACATATAGCTCAAAAATTCTGAACTCAATGAACTATAAAATTATCTGGGACATTTTGGAGACAAAGACTGAAGTACAAAAAATAAACTTTGAGAATCTCACCATCAAGAAAACTACTTATTAGAATACAAAATTAAGGAAAAGAAAGTGGCATGTAACAAATCATATTTAATACATATAAGAAACAAACGTATAAGCCAGATTTTCTTTTGGTTTACATCAGAATACTTTAAAGGAGGTTTTAGGAATACACTGAAGTTAATGAGCTTTCCCACCATGCAACACCTTGTATTGTACAATGACAGGGTCACACTGAGAGCTCAGGACTCACAGTATGAAAACTTATAACTTGATTAGTAAAAGGTTTCCAGTGCCTCAAGAAACTTTGAGATAGCAGCACCTTACCAGCCACCACAGCAAGTAGCATCTCACCCAGAGCATATCCGTGTGCAGATCAGCCAGCACCTACTCAGTTTGTTTCAAAACAACACATATCAAGATGTTTTTAAGCAAAAGCCATTGCCATCTCAAAGTCACTTTAAACCAGAACAGCTGTCTTGAAAAGAAGATCTATGGGTACAGAATCATAGAATAGTTTGGGTTGGGAGGGACCTTTAAAGATCATGTAGTCCAACCCGCATCAGAGCCGCATCCAACTTCACCTTGAATGTTTCCAGCGATGAGGCACCTACCACTTTTCTGGGCAATCTGTTCCAATGTTTCACTGCCCTCATTGTAAAAAATTTCTTCCTAATATGTAGTCTAAATATACCCTCTTTCAATTTAAAATCATTACCCCTTGTCCTATTGCAACAGGCCCTGCTAAAAAGTTTGTCCCCATCTTTCTTAAAATGGTACTTTAGGTACTGAAAGGTTGCTCTAAGGTATCCCCAGAGCCTTCTCTTCTGCAGGCTGAACAACCCAACTCTCTCAGCCTCTCTTCCCAGGAGAGCTGTTCCATTCCTCTGATCATTTCTGTGGCCCTCCTCTGGACTCACTCCAACAGGTCTGAGCCTTTCCTGCACTGAGGACTCCAGACCTGCATGCAGTACTCCAGGTATGGTCTCACCAGAGCAGAATTGCCTCCCTTGACCTGCCAGTCACGCTTCTTTTGATGCATCCTGGATACAGTTGGCTTTCTTGGCTGCAAGCCCGCGTTATTGGCTCATGTCCAGCCTTTCCACCACTAGTATCCCCAAGTCCTTCTCTGCAGTGCTGATCTCAATTCCTTCATCTCTAGCCTGTATTGATGCTGGGGTTGCCCCAACCCAAGTGTACGACCTTGCACTTGGCCTTGTTGAACATCAGGAGATTCACACGGGCCCACTTAAGCTTGTTCAGGTGCCTCTGATAGCAACCTATCCCTCAGGCATGTCCCTCAACTGCACCACTTAGCTTGCTCTCACCTGCAAACTTGCTGAGGGTGCAATCAATCCCACTGTCTGTTACTGATGAGGATATTAAACAGTACTGGTTTCAGTACGGACCTCTGAGGGACAAAGGGAAGCATCAAGTTATAAGAGAACATGTGACTGAAAGAGAAGGGGCCTAACCCAGCCTACATGGAGAGCTTTTGCTTAGAAATACTAGTAAAACATGGCTAAGAGCCCCTAAAAAAAAAAAAAAATTTAAAAAAATGTAGGAAGCAGTAGCAGTATATAAACTCACAAAGGAAATCTGTATCTTATGGACAATATCTGGTTTTTTTTCTGTATTGAGATGAAGACAGCTCCAAAAAAATAGAGGAGAGCTCTACACTTGGACTGTAAAACCCTGCTCTAAGAGATTTATCCAGCCTCCCTAACCATAGTTCTGTTCTAAGTGAACCTCAGACTTACAAGCAAAATAATGCTCTGCAATCAGTATTAATGAGTTATTTTTCAGCCAGCTTTCTTAAAATGAATTATTGCATGCTTTCACATACACTATGAATATACACTGATTATAAAATCTATATGTACACACATTCCTCATGTACACCCATAAGCATCTAAGTTCTACTGACTATAACCAAGAACTAACAATGTGTTTTTTCCCTACACTTTCTCAGCTTTCCAGGTTCTTCACCAGAAATGAAATTTAGCTCTCTATTTTCCAGAAATGTTGAGCCTGCATATAATGAAACTTGAAGATATAAATTTTACATCTTATTTGTACAATAATCAGTCTCTTTTCAGGATTTCTTTTGACACACTAAAAATGTATTTTGAGCACTAGACAGACTTTGAAAAGCAGATTCCTTGAGGGCCATTTAAGAGCTATGGAATCATCTGTAACAAAGGGATTTAAAGATTCCTCAGTGTAAAACAGATCATATTTATAGTGAAAGACAGACTACTCTGTGACTATTAAACTGAAGATTTCACTCAGTTTCAGGATTAATTTGCCACATGGTCTTCAAGCATCATCACTGCAGCTGTCAATTTTTTTATGACTGTGCAATTATCACCCCTTTCAGGAGAGAGGCATGAAGAACACAATTCCCCTATTAAAATCATGTGGCTTCACAGTATGTCACAATAAAATATATATGAATTAATTGCCAATAGCTAAATCAGCCATCCACAAACAAAGCCACCAGCTAAAGAACAGCAGATGTTGTCCTAGTTAGCGGAAGGTGTCCCTGCCTGTGGCAGGGCTATTGGAACTAGATGATATTTAAGGTCCCTTCCAACCCAAACCATTCTATGATTCTATTATTCGAATAGGTGTATTAGATCTAACTTCACTGCTAATGTTAAATAGAGGAAGGGATGTAAAGAGTGAAATCTGTGGAAAAAGTCCTTGATTTTCATAAAAAGCAAAGCAGGTCCCTCCAGTGATGGACCATGTTGTTGCACCATAGGAAGTGCTTAGAAGAAACACCAGGAGAAGATGAAAAGAAGGAAAAATTATCTTAGCAGGTGTGCAAAAGGTAACAGATCTGGCAAAGAAGCAACTAAAGAACAACTCTCTAGCTGTAGATAAGCTGGAGCTGCTGGGAGGACTGGATACACAAGACCATTTATCCAAAAACTGTTCTTGAATGAAGGAAGCAGAACACTAGCAAGCCTTAGTCACAGCTGTCTTTCAAGTGACATCTGACAGATAGAGAACAAGACACCACTTATGCCAACATTGCTGGACTTGTACCACTGTGATGCAACTGTGTGCATGGAAATCTTTGCATGTAAAGCTTTACATGCCTCTCACTGAAGCTATGCCAACTGCCAGGCCCACCTGTATGACTTTCTGCTTTAACAAGTCTATTTTGCTTACGAGGTAGCTCTCTGAATGTCCATCTTTTGGAATAAGTAGTCCTGTGACTTCAAACATGAACCTTTTTAAAGTTTGCTAAGCTTGAACCTTCTGCTCCCATGTCACTTCATATATCTAAACTATGCCATGTAATCTCAACAAACTGCGAGTCTAATTTGCAAATTTCTCCTCTCCTACAAAGTACGGAAAGCAGCTTAAATAGTTCACGTTTTTAAAGCTCTAGGACCCTCTTACAAAAGTTGTCTACAAGATAATGAATTCTTAAAGTTGAGACAAGGGGAAAAGGCAGAAGAGAAATACAATATTGTTTAATGTCAGCAACATTTATATCATTCAGCATTGCACATACAAACACTCCTCAATCCTCACTGGTATAAACATTCCTTGGTGCAGGTGTTTGCCTCCAGAGCCCTATTAACAAGCAAATAAAGCTGCTAAAATCCCTCATTAAAGTAACTGAAATCACTTCATTTTGAGATGTTCAAAAATATTGACCAAAGCAAGTGAGAACTGATGAATTCCTGAAAAACAAGAATACAATCTGCAGTTTCTAGCTACGGTAGACTCAAACACATCACAGCAATATACATGATCATTCTTGATTGCACTGCTCACTGAGTTTTTGGTAAATTCAAATGTGATTTTTCAAGAGGTAAGACTTGAAGAAAATACTGGCTTTTTTATGTAGATGAAGTGTATCCCAAATATTTTCAAGTGACTGTCCTTTTTTGCTTTGCTCTTTTAACAGCCATTTCACCAGTTTAAAATGAATAAATAATAAAAAAAAAAATCTGGCTTTTATTTATATACTTGTTCACTTTCTGCTTTTCATGAAGTGAAATATTTCAACTAAGAATGCTTTTACTTTACTATAAAGGAGCTTACTAACTTTTCGGCATTTGTTTGTCAAACTGTTGGAAAACAGGGTGTTGTCTTTCCATTTAAAACAAAGTTATTGCCATTAGACGCAGTGGGAGGGAAAAGCTCTGCTCCTTTCCTTTTTTTCTTTTTTTTTCAGTTTTAACACCATGATAGTAATATTTAAAGTCAGTCTTTGTAAACGCTTCCTTTAAAAAGTCTGCACTGGGAGCCTACACTGATTAGGCAAAATCCATTTTATTTCTCTGAACTTTCCTCAGTTATATTTATCCCAAATGAGCCCTAGGAAAAGGACCTACACACTACATAGACATAAGGATTCCCAAGCCACTGGCTCTGCCAACTAACTGCCTTGTTAAAATTATAGCAACTTATTAATCTTCTGCTTTTTGAGAGCTTAACTATCTTTCCCTTTCATGCTTTGTTTGTTAGACTTTGAATTCCTGCTTTTCTTTCTATTCTACCCAAGAAATAACCAGCTGACTTCGAAATGCCAAGTTTTCCAGTGTGCCTTCTCCAGAGGATAATATAAATGCCTATTGTGGAAGAACCACATTTTCCAAATTTGGGTCTCTATGATGTTTTCTAAAACATTCCCACAGTTATATTTTAATATGCACTCAGGATGTATCTTGCACATCTTCATTTAGATTCACATTTTTTGTTTTACCTTTCTTGTCACACAAGACGCTCATTGTTTTCTTCTAATAACACCACACAAGCAAACAATGTAATGAAGAAATCTTTCAACAATGTCTTAATCTGATACATTAAGCAGTCGCAATCACTAACTATCTAGAGTAAATTAAGAATCTCTTTTCCATATACATACACTTTAAGTGTTGCCACTCAAGGAAATGTAAAATACTACATTGAAAAAAAAGAAACTGTTATAGCCAGCCAGGGATTTTCATGGTACTATTGATGGTACCCAGGATCCACTGCATTTTTAACTAATTCCATATGCTGTAGTGCCAGCAGACCTAGCACCTCCCCAGCAGAAGCAATCTATGTTGCCCTGCCACTTAAGCATGAGGAGCACCAGTGCTATCAAGGCTTGTCATCTTGCCTATTAGCTTGATGTCTTTATTCACAGGCCATCTGCACCACTGAGAGATACTGAGGCAGCTAATGTCAATATGAGCAAATTCCTCTTCTTTTACAAGAAATGTCAAACACAGGACAGTACAGGAATGACCTCAGGAACACCAACAGATGTTAGCTACAAGGCTTTAAAAGAAAAAAAAAATAAAAATCAATCTTTCCTACTGGGACTAATTAAGATGAAATGAAGAGCAAAAGTAAGAAAAAAATCATGCCATTATCAGGAGCTCCATACATATTTTCTAAGCTCGTTATTGGCATACTGCCCTGTGTTCTTTGAATAACTGCTAAAAAGTGGTATGGTAACGGGCACAGTCAACATAAACAATAAAAGAGAAAGATTCTATTTTGCACAGCCCTGACCTAAATTTCACAATATTTGTAAAGAAAAAATATACATTGTTATTACCACAGTACTGTTTCAGGTAGAAAAGAAATACAGCAGCATTCAGTCTAGAAATGTATATATTAGAAAGAATTGGTGATATCAGGAAAATCTAGACATGTTACAGTACTTGGGCATTCACAAATGCCAAAGTCACACTGCCTATTTCCATGTAACAAAAAGAAGGTGATGATCAAGGTCTCCTCTACCCACTACAAAGATTAATCATCAGAATACAAAATTTAAAATGGCCATTTTTATGTCCCTATTCACAGCCTGACAATTAGCATTGGTCCTAATCTGGCCAAGTCCACAGGGACAAACTCATCTTCATTACAAAAGAAACTCTTCTCATTGTTATTGCACATTGTAAAGATGATGGGTGAGAGGAGATGCATTAAAAGTATCTACTTGGGATTAAACAGCCAGAAACTTTAAGTTATTTTCCACAGCAGCAGCTCAGCTAGAACTCAGATCTGTGGTTACAGGGAACCCAAGCATTTCAGCCCTGCTGATGGAGCATTATGCTCCATCAGGCACATACAAGCACATACAGGCTCCAACACGATGAAAATGCCAACTCATTTTCACTTCATATGCTCTCCTGGGATAGAAGGATACGGCTGTGAAGAATAGCTGAGATCTGTGGCAACGCAGCACTGGCAAAACAGACCTAACTGTATTTGAGGCTGCTTGAACATGCACACAGACTTTGTCAAAACCTGTAGCTCTGTTTGTACTAAAAAGAATTTGCAAATACAGCTATACCAGAACAACTCTATATTCTACACCCATGTCCTCTCTGTGCAGCTATTTCAGCTCAAAGAATTACCCTGCTTGCACAGTTTCAGCTAGTCCTCAATGAAATAGGATTTTTTTAAGAAGCAGGGATACACATTAAGTTCACTGTGGTCTTAGCTACACTAGTGAGGAGCATGATTCTTCTATCTCCTCCCCTCCTGGTACTGCCAGTAAATATCTTGAATGAAAACCAGAAATACCTCTCCACAATGAATTCACTAGGCAATGCAGTAGCAATTCTCCACAAGGTTCAATACAGGTCTGGAGAGAGATATCACTAGAAATTGTATGCAAAACATGGACAACCTTTTATGCCTTATACTATATTCACTAGATTTAAAGATTAAATGCACCTTTTTGTAGAAAAATAGGTTTGTGTTTTAACTCTATTTCAGCTGCATCTTGCATTTTCTCTGGATGATGATGTCCATTCTATTGCAGGTGCTCTTTCACATAAATGTTTAATAATCTTGAAATCATATGTCATAATTACAACTATTTCACAAAACACTTTTACACTGTCAACACACATCCTATGAGTTAAGGAAACAGAGACATCTCGTAACTCTATGGAAATCGACATTAAGATTTCGTTAGTGTTACTGATAACAGAAACACACCTGAGTGCATTATGAAATATACCAGATGCACACCTGCATCTCCCTGTTCCTAAGAATCATTAGGGTAATTCTAAATTCAGATAGAGTGCTTCAGGCACTGAACTGTATGAGACAAATTACATATGTTGCTAATGCAATCACATTCAAAAATGCAAAAGCTTGCAAAGCTTATTGAAGGACTTGAGTCACTTTGGAATATTCCACTATGATACTGATTTTCTGCATCTGGATTAGCAAATTACCCCTAAAATGAACATATCCTTCTTTAACCTCTTTTGGATAGTAAAATTCTATGCATTTTGATTGCTGATACAGCTTTAATTTCCTCCCAGGGTTGCACAGAGGTTTAAAAGTCAGTCTTGTCTCCTCTTGTATCTGACATGCAATTCATATCCAGGCTTACTTTCTGATTTACTGATCAACCAATGGGAAAGGATATACAGTGACAAGAGTTTAAAAAACTGATAGCTAAGTTTGAAACAAACAATGGCAAGGCAAACTATTTACAAGATAAGTTGTCACAATTTATCAAAGTCTATCATTTTTGTGAGAACACAGTAAGAGAGAGAACTTGAAAATGCTAATAAAATCTTTATCCTACGAGAGATTTGTGTGTTTGTGTATTTTTTAACAAATTAGAAAATAAAAATCAAACCAATGTCAGCGTCTGGAGTGTTCAAGTGGGAGATTTTAGTTTTCTTCCTCTATAGTTTTTAGAGTTCATTCTTACCTACATTCTCCCTATTTGCCACTCTGTGACCATGCACAAGAGAAGCTTTGCCATCTACCGTCACTGGTCCACTGAAGTGTGTCTGTTTCCTCTATTAATTCTATATAGGGAAAACCACTCTGAAAAATGACCTTTTGCCTAGCCAATAAAGATTCAGAAAGTGTAAATTATAGCATATGGCAGCTGATTTGCTCAAGGGAGCATGGCATTTACCATACCCAAAGCTTGCTCTGACAGCTTAAACAGTGGCAAAGAACAAAAAGTCTTAGAACCACAGAAATGAGAGCCTTTATTCAGAATGGCTCCCCTTAAAGTGGTGAAAATACAGAATAAAGAAGTTCAATTAAATACAAAAGCCTAATGCTGGAACACAATAGCTTGTGCTGGTTTGACTGTACTATATCGGATTTCTGTACTTCACATTTTCATCTGTGAAATGGAAAAAAACCATTCTTCTCAAAGATATGTAAAGCAGAGGAAAAAAAACATTAATTACATAAAAGAAAATTTACCTATTACAGTTAAACTGAAAAAGATACTCTGCATATGCTAAAACAGAAGCTGAAGAAAGCAAGATTATAAATGGCCAAAAATAGTACCAAACACTAATAATAATGGCATAACAGCAATAAAGTTTGCACAGAAGAATCTTCTTCATTTGGAGATGTGGTGAACCTTAGTCTGCAGTTTCACTTTTGGTTTTGTTTTGAATATTAAGCATGTGCAGAGGGAATTCCATAAGGATGCCAGTGCTAACATTCCCTTCTCTGCCTCTACTGTACTACAAAAATATTTTATACCATTTCTGTGATAAAACAGTCTGTTTATCTGACAGATGTTACTTTAGCAATCTCTTGCTAATTCTGTGTTGTGTGATATTGCAAACTAGAGTATGTCAGGATACTTAAACCGCAGATTTGAGCCTATGACCTAAGAGGTGAAAGTACTGTGAAAGATATAAAATATCTTACTATATCACCACAACCTAATAAAAAGGAATGAGGATTTTTATAAACTATTTTAACTTCCAAGACTGTCTTTCCCTAAATGGAGCAGTATTGATGAGAACGAGATAGATTATATATACTAGTATAGGAAAATGCTATACTAAGCCATCAAGTCTATCAAGCCTTATCTGTACTGAAGCAAAGAATCTTCCCCTCTTGCTATAAAACACAGTGTGTGGTATTTTATCTAGTCTATACACACACACTACATCTACAGTCTCCAGTAGCATATCAGAAAGCATAAACCACTGGCGATAATATGATGTGTTGTACATTTTACCCACCCAACTTGGCAATGCTATAATTCTTCAATAACTATGGAACATCTGCAGTTTTTTGATACTTACTATGTTTCATTCCCATGATGCTCTCTGTGTCTGTTCAGAGTACAGAAAGGTCAACCAGCCCATCTGGAATCCTCCCCATTCATCCATTCTTGCATGCTGCCTCTCTTGCAAAAAGACTTTCTGCAGAATTTGTCACTTCCACCTGTTCTGACAGGTTCTCCCTGCCTGACCTGGAGATAGCCCTTGGGGACATTAATCATATAACAGTCTGAGCTGTGAAAGAAACAAGGCTTGGCTGGATACTGTTACAGTTTCTGTCACCTACTAATCATATCCTGTGACACAGAGGTCCTTAATCAGATGGTCAGGTTTCTCATTAATCATTGTGGCCTCACAATAAAACTCTTCTTAGGGAGATTAAAGTTTAGATGATCTTCTCCACCCCGTTCTTGCCCAACTGCCTAAATTTAGCTCAACTTCCAAGTACTATAATTTAAGCTCCAACTCCTATTTCCTAGAATACAAAGGTTGATTTTTAAGTTTCTTATCGTGACTGAGAACATGAATCTTTACAATGAGAAAAAAACCTACCACACATAGGGACAGATAGATGAAGAAATAAATTTACTGATAAAGTAATTATGTATTAATATGAAATTTCTCAGGATGCATATATAAATGACGATAAAGATAACTGAGCCACTACCATAACATTCAGGCAGCATTTATTTGTACTAAATCAACATGAAATTAAAGGAACCAACTTTAAAAGAATAAAAATATAGCCATTCTAACAGACATTTGCTATAAGAAACTTTTGTCCTCCCATTATAGTCAATGTTAAATCTTCCACTACAGCATAATGAAATAACTTCAGGAGGTAAAGAATAAAAGGTAATAATCAAGTGATTTTAAAACAAGAAAAAGCTATAAAAAAACCAAAGCATCAACTTAATTTCATTGCGCACCTTAATCCTGATCTTGTTTCTAATTTTCCAAGTTTCAAAAGGCAACAAGTTCCAACACAAATTCTGCTTTGTCTTGGCAAGTTGGCTTTGCACTTCCTCCTTGTGTTTACTTTCCCTTCACCATACAATTACAGGAAACATGTATAATTTTGCCTTCTAAATCATGAAACACACATACTTCATCAACATCTAAATCAGCTCTCATCTTGGCCAGGGTTGTGGTGGAGGGGGTGTCAACGGGAGAAAACAGGGTAGAAAAAGGAAGCTATAGCCACCATATGATTAACACAATCTCCTACCTGCCTGAACTTGACCTGACAGTTTATTGCAACAAAGTCAGCAAAGAAACACTCAGTTCAAGACTTAAACGCATGTGCTTACCAGGTTCCCTAACAATACACCTCTTCTGAAAGCTACCACAAAAGACCTACAAGGCAGTCTGACTTAACTTCACAATGCTGAGCTGAGGCCTGGGTTTTTTTGTTGTGTTTGTTTCTATTCAGTGATCCTCCATAGCTAGCCTAGAAATGACAGTAGGTGGAAACGCTATCTTTCATTACACAAAGTATAAATAGTGTAATCTATCAGCACTGTCAATCAAGATGATTGATTACAGGCTGTCATAGAGAAGAGTGACATATTAGAAAAGTTTTGTTAACAATGCCTATTGCTAGTCAGCCTGCCACAGAAGCTGGTGATTAATGTGTTGTCAGCCTGTAATCCCACACCCCTGGCTAATGAGGCAGGAATTTATCATCTTTACAGAGTGGCAGATGTCAGAAGGAAAGGAATCCAAGTGCTGGAAACAATATACTTTTTCTTACCACGCCTGACAAGTCTGACAGGCCTAAAAAACCACAAAGAAGCTTTGTGTAAGCACAAACTTAAAACGAGGAACTTTCATTTGGCATCTTTGCTTTAAATAGTGCTGCAAATCAGCCTCTATCCCTCAAAGAGGTCACAATAAAAAGCTATATGAACTCTGAACCTATCCTTGACAACTAGGAAATCTCAGGAAAGGTTTCTATGGCAGGCAAACAGACAGCTTGCTTTGTGAAAGCAGCAGCAAGTAACTTTCAACTTTACCTGTGAACTTGTGAACTACTGCAGGACAAAAATTCTTCTGACCGGAGTGCAGAATGCACCCTACTCCAATGCTTTAGCAATGAAGGTCTTAAAAAATAGCTCTCCAGAAAGTCCGTACCAGTTTTCTATTACAGAGTCATGTTGGGATGGAGGAACACAGGACAGAGGATTGTGAATATTCTGGAAGCTATTTCTGAAGAAAAATAAAATGTGACACAATCATCTGCAGTGAGAGGCAGCTCTACTACTTAATACTCAAAACAGTTTCACATCTGACTGAAATATGCTCAGATTTGATAACTCTTCCTTCAGAGTATTTGAAAAATATTTGAAAGATTCTCTTTTGAGTGCCTGAAAGCCACACAGACATTCTATGCCTTTGTTACATCTAAGTTACAGCAAAATCTCAACGCAACATTGGTGAGCTGCTTAAGTTTGCTTCTCCAAAATTACAGTGTTCAAATTCAGGTTTAAAGCAATGATTTCTCTTTTGCCTTTAAGGCAACTCTTTAAGGGAGGCTCATTTTTGCCTTCACTGCAGTGAAGATTACAAATTACCTTAAATGAGGGAAATATAGAGGAAAATTATGTGTTTAGTTTAGGAAAAAAAAGGAAAGAAAAAATCAGTCTGCAAATTTCAGGCAGCTTGCGCCACTATTGGCTGACACTGTCAAAATCAACAGCTTTTCAATTAGGTGTATTAAGAGGTTAAATCTTCTGGTTCTGAAATTTCCGATATGCTGCAAAAGGGCTGTATTTTGCAAAAGATTATGTGCAGCTTAGGCTCCTGTCAGTCAGTAAGGAAAGGGGCAAATCATCTGTCTTAAGTTTTGATTAAAGTAATCCTTTTTCAAACACAGATACCTCCAGTAATGCAGAAAAATGCAACATTAAGAAAGAGAGAGAGAGAGCAACCGGGGAATAAAAACACTGCTTTCTGTCAACAGTACCCTTGGGCTAAAAACACAGCAAAACATTGAGAAATTTAATCTCCAAAAGGCAGCATTCTGAAGTTAAGACTTATTTAAGGTTTATGAGAGGCTGGAACTTCCCACACTAGTCAGTGAAAGAGAGGTTTACTGGCCTATAATCTGTGCACCCAGGAGGAGACCAAATCAAAACAAATAGCAATGCCATGAAAACCAGACCCTTCTTTGCCAATAATGGGATCCAGTGACAACTTATGACCTCCATGGAAGGCAAAATGTCCCTGACAGCTACACCAGTGCCAGCAACAGAGCAGCATTTTCTCTTCCTTTCAAACCAAAGCTCTCTCCAGAGAATCTACAAACAAGTGGTAGTTGGAACTGCAAAACAAGTAAAGTTGCATGTGATTTGACCTATAAATGAGGACACAAAAACTGACTTTGAGCACATGCAGTTCTGCATGCTTCAATACATATTAGCCATTTCAACTGCTGATAAACTGGAACAGCCATATAGGTTTTCTCCCCTTTTAAAGGGAAAGTAAAAGGTAAGCCCCATGTCACACTTAAGCACAGGTTTGCAGATGAATGACTCATTAACTAATAATGGGACTGTGATGGTGAGCTTTAACTTTGCTTTGGGGGAGGGTAAGGTCAATGTGAATTCATGTTCCCTTTTCTGCTTTGAAATATTCTGATAGATTCAGTGCAGACATTTCAGACCATATCAGTAAAGATGGTACAGATGCATCAGGCATCTCCTGACTGTAGGAGCTCTTGTTCCCTCCTCAAACCAGTAACAACAAACCTCATCTGATTTTCTCATGTGCAACCTCCCTAGTTAATGCGAAAATATATCTCCCAAATCTGCATAATTCAAAATGTAATTAAATGTTCCAGTTGTAGCTGGAAAGCCTATTTCTTCCAGGGATTAGATTAGACTCATTACTTTGGTATGTACTGACCTTTAAACCCCTTGGACACCTCTTGGCAAGCTGTAACACTGCACAGACTTCTTTGGAAAGAACCAACTGTTCATTGCCCCATGGTTTTGGACTCTGCTCTTTTGAACTAGGTTGATACAGTCTTCCTCAATTCCACAACAGTTATAAAATTTCACTATTTCACTTCAGCTTCTATCTTGAAAAGTCTTAATTCAAACAACTAGGAATTTAGGATAAGGTTAACTTTTGAAGACATCAAAAGAACTATTTACAATATGCCGTGGTAATGTCCTGGATTATGGCCATGACACTCAATGCTTCATGGGATTTGGCCAGAATCCTGTAATTGTTAGTAGTCTTGTTCACAAAATTTATACACATTAAAAACAAAACAAAACAAAACAAAAAAACCCAAATTGGATTGGTTCTAGGTCTACATGCAAATTTCAGAATCTCCTATGGTCAACATATTAAATGTTATATTCTCTGGAAAAGCTATTCCCACTTCGCTCCATGTTTATACAGCTGCTACCACATACAGAAATCCAAAGAGTAGCAATATTATTGATTCATCCAAAAATAGTCTTTATTGATGTTACAAACATGGTGTCTCTTCATATGCCTTTTTAAAAATAAAATTACATACACTGCTTTTTGCTGCATCTGAAGACGTGGCTATTACTAGATTTCTTTCCACTCTTTTAGCTAACACCTGCACAAATTAATTCTTTAAGCAGTTAGTTCTAATAGCACCCATTATAACCCTGACATCCAAGCCATTTCAATCAATGAAAAAGACTGTTCCTGTGTCTTAATACTGTCTCTAGAACACAGACCAATAAAGAAAATTAAAACATGTTTATGAGTTTGCTTTATGGAGTTTGGATCTAATAAATCATAATTTTCTACAGAATTATGGTTGAGCTCTTTCTTGTATTGAGTTATAGAAACTGTTTGAAAGTGGGAGCATAATGTCTTTCTCTGAAGCTATGTTATTATTTTGGTCAAAGATTGTTTACATTAAACAAATCCAATTTACCAAACTTTGACATGTTTGCACAACTGGATATAATTTATATTGGAAACATGACTTTTAAATGAACTTTCTGTAGTCTAGCTCTCTGTTTTCTAGCCTGCAGTTCTAGATTCTTATACTGCACCAAAAAGCTTGTCACTGGTGTAAATCATATTCTCTAAGAGGTTTCCAAGAAAGTAAATAATGACTGTAATTTCAAATTGTTTGTTAATACCTTCAAACTATTAAAAGGCTATATCTATCAAATACCAATTTGACTTTCTTGTCAGGTGCAGCACTTTGTCACGAAAATAGCAATCTCCAAATTAAGATTATGGAAAGCAATTCTTTAATGTTGCCATTTCCCTGTTAGGTTTATTTTAGATGGCTTGATAAGACGAATTTAAATTAGGATTTCATCATCTTAAAGCATCAGAGATTCACTGCAAAATAACCCTTACTAAATCCATACTGTCTCCTACAAATTGATATACTTATGGTATACTGCAATTGCATCTGTATTGTCAAATACACTAGGTTGCTGGGGTTTTTTTCATTCTAAAAGACCACATGTGTAGTAAATATGAAGCCAATCTATACCATACGTTTATGGGTTTCAACACATTACCTGCAAAGCATTTTGCTGGGAACAAACAATGCCCAGTGCTTGGATGACTTTATGTGCAAGATACCAAGTCAAATTTAAAATTGTTCCTGAAATGTTTGGTTCTCAAAGGACTGCACAGTTCAGGAGATAAATGTGGAATGAAATGAAAGTTTGGAGCATCTGGAAGAACAATGTAAGATGGAAGAACAATTTTTTCTTTAAGAACTTGTCATCATTTTTTTAACCACTGCCATGAAGCCACCCCTACTAAAATTAGTCCTTTTCTACCTTCACACAGCTTTTCTCAAACCACTTACCCCACCTGCAAGTACGTAGGGGACAACAATAACTGCAATTACCTCTCCACTGGGAGAATTATTTACTAAGATCCACAGCTTTACAGATATTGAGACACATGCCAGACAAGACTTCTAGTAACTCCTCAGGCAGATGGAAACACAACTTCCACTGACTTGGAATGGGTAGTGAGAAACCACTTTAATGTTTCTATTTAATAAAAATGAACCTTCCCCTTATTTGTACCTGATTTTGCAGTTGCATTCTACACCACTGTCCTTCAGTATAAATGAAAAGTAAAATCAGACATAGCTGATTCACTTTTACAGACAGAACATCAAAGTGCAGAAAAGTGGCTATTATTATTTTTTACTTTAGTAAAAATTACAGTAAACCCACAAAGCTCTAGGATAAGAAAGAGCAGTGAATACTTAATATTAGCCCCTTAAAACAGTGTGTAGAAAAGTAATCTTATTCCAAGAAACAATCACATCCCTCTCTTCTGAAACTATGAGTGCTGTCTGAGGATGCTTAAGTCCAGTTTACAAATAACTGAAATAATAAACACAACCTAAGATTCCTAAAACATGAATCCCAAATTTAGGCTAAGCAAACACTGCATCAGCATATTATCCTTAGGTTACACCAAAATAAGCAGCTCTGTAATGAAGATTGCACTTTTAAAAATTTTTGTGTGGCTGTAACTTCTTTGGTTCTTAGTGCCATTTGAGTTGCTGCTCCAACATAAAGGAAGTCTTGAGGACCTCTGGATGAGGTGTCAATTAAAAATCCCACCAGATTTGCATATGAACATACAACAAAAAATTACAATTTCTTGAAAATTATATGGTTATAACTTTTTTAAAAGTGTACATTAAAACCAGTTTAATTTCAAAACTTGTCAGTCATAAAAGTATCTGATAATACATAATGATTTCAATAATACAGAAATATTTTGTATGTATGTGTATATTTTTGTGGCAAATTTGCTTTACTCCACTGTCCATTTTGCTCCAAACCTTCTAAGAATTTTAAATTTTTCAACAAAACAGTTCCAAATTCCACATTTTTAGTTCAGAAACAAGTGAACATGCATTCAAGGGAGGCAAGTCAAACACACATCTTTTGTGTAAAGTTTGTAAAGTCTAGCAGGCTGGAAATAAAGGACCCTTGGAAAGGAGCCACCAAAAGAAGGGCCAAGAGGGAAAGTCCCTGAAATACTGCAGTCAAAGGGGATAATAAACATAGCATTTATTTTATATGGCTCAAGTCCAACAGAAGAAATATGCAAAATAAATACAGATTATACTAAACACACCTTCCCAAAAAATGAATGGAACGCACTAGAAATGTGGCATAAAGCTCACATAAAAAATACCAAAGATGAACTCATTAATACAAGCAATCTAATTGCTTTTTAGATAATGTTAAATCTCTGCCAAGAGTCTGGAATGAGAAAGAGAAAAAAGGCATCAGGAACCATTTGTACTGCTTTGATTTTATAATTTTTGTCTCTTTAGTAGATGCACTTCACAGGTACTAAATATTTTTCTATAAAGGTATGACCAAGTCAGATACAACTGTCTACCTATCTTTAATCTGTGTTCATTTTGATTACATCTCTTTGAGGCCTTCATTCTACAGACAGTTCATTTACAATGCCATGCATTTCAAGGAATTGTCTTATATTAGCTTTTTTTACCTAAAAAGTGGCCATATTCTTTCAATCTCAGTGAGTTGGTTTAGGTTAAAAGAAGCAGAAGAAAGAATTCCCTTGCTATTTCCTCAGGGAATATGCAAGCTATTTTTTTGCATTGTATACTTGCCCGCACTCTCAGCACACACACTGCCACACTTTGCATGCTTCTGTTTTGTTAAGCTCCAGGACATATTCCCCCACTTAAGGACATATTCCCCTTTAAGCTATGCAAATCTAAGGAATACACTGCTTTACTTGGGTTTGATACATAAAATGACAAATCATAATTGTGGAGGTATAGAAAACTCTAGGTGCTCCTTCTCAGGTGAAAATCAGAGCTTAACTGCACACATACTCATTATTTGCTGTCTGTGGGAAGCTGGAACAAAAAGAACCAACTTGCAATTAAGATCACTATGCATCTCTTTACAAGAAGTTCACTGTGCTTATGTAAATGAACTCAGGTAGGAAATAGAGTTGCTAGTCCTGCTTCCCAAATAAAGATCATTCTGCTCTACCGGTGTCTTTAATCCAGTTTAGTTTAGAACAAAGCGTAGCAGAGGAGGCATGGGTGCAGACATCAACCATTTTCTGCTGGGTAGTGAAACTGACTGTGTCTCAGCTATGACTAGCATACACATCTTCACCCTCTGCTCCAATGTTATTTAAACACAAGATGCTCAAATACTAGAATCAGTCCCAGATAAGTCTCCTGCCATCCTATGAAAAGTCATGCCTGCAATCGGATAAGCTGAGCCAGAAGAGTAGGGAATAACAGGGGCATGTGAACAGGCACTGCTGACAAGACAGTGTTTTTGGCAGAATCTCAGTCAGCAGGACTCGTCTCTCAGCAGCAACTTAGAAAAGAAACTCACATGGTCATAGCTTAAAAACCAAAGCCAAAATTAAGTCCAAATCAAAACTACAATGTAGGCACAGTCAAAATTGTCTCTGTTACAGATATAGCAACTACAGGTATAGTGATTTTTCCTTACAAAGTGAAAGTTGACTCTTGAGATTAATATCTGACCACCATAAAGGTGGTATGCATCTTCAGAACATAAATAACAGATCTGAACAGCTATACAGATTCCAGGTGTCCTGTCATGTATTCGCAAATACAGAAATTCTCAGTAATCATTCCACATTTACCAGCAATACTGACGCATAAATTGAACAGTAGCAACATGAGTTCTTAATAGTTCCTGCATCTGTTTAAGCATTATTAAGCTTTTGAGAAGTAATAACATACTCCCAAACACATGGAAAAATTGAGCAGATTTCCCACAGAAATTGAGGCTTCCACTTGAAACCGAGTTAACTCAGTACTACTCCTTTGCCCTTTTAGCCAGCTGATGTTATTTTTTGAAGTGGGAATATGCATATATATATTTGTGTGCGTGCATAGTATTTTTTCCCTTGAAGTTTTAAATCTCTAACCAGCTTTAAGAAATACAGTAACTAACATAAAAATTGTATCTGTTAAGGTAAACGGTCAAAGGGAGAATTTGCTGCTAAGAATTTCTTTCCTTCCCATGCTGCTAACTTGATAAATCATATGACTTGTCAGCCATGTCCAGGGAAAGTTTTAGGCTGCTTTGACTTGGGAATCTCTAAAGGCAACTGTAGGCATTTCAACAACACAACACTGACTCACTGAAACGGAAGGAAGAGGCTTCAAAGAATAAAGTGTTTTGTCACAGGAATGTGGCTGCTGTTTCAAGACATAAATGTTCATTACTGTTTGTAGTCCACATTTCAACCTGTAAAGACATCAACACTCAAAGGTATTTGTACTTTGTGAAGTACAGACACAAAGAAACAGAGTTGCACTTAGACGTCAGAACTACTGCTACTTGGAAAACTATCTGATTCTGTGGCACAGATAGCATTCAGGCTTGTTGAATTCATTGGAACAAGATCATTTAATGATGCATTAGATGTAGACCTTGCTACTATATAGCAAGACACAATCCCCCGACCTTACCAGCAGTGGGGAGTGAGAAAGAGGCTGTGTGGTGCTTTCTTGCCAGCTGGGGTTAAACCACGACATTGAATTATTCTTAAATTATTGGGTTTTTCTGTAGCATATATCAAAGTGTGCTTCACTGCTGAAATTACAAAGTTTTGGTTTTGTTTACTGAATTTAAAAGATGGACATGTCTCCTCTTTGTCTGACAAAGGGTGATAATAGATGTCATCTCTCTGAGGTAGCATAAAGTTAATATAAAACATACGTTAGCATTCTATTTGTGGCTAAAAAGAGGCACTTAATCTGACTTTTCATATTCAAAGACTTATAATTTATGTTTCATACTCCTTTTTCCACTGTCCTTAACTATTAGGTAGATATATCATTTAGTTGATGAAAGTCTGGGGAGACATGCAGTGGTTATTTCTTACCTATGGAACGATTATTTGTTTTTAATGTGATGAGATGGGAAGTTCATGGGTTCAAGTCTTCTAATGAAAAAAAAGATTTAATGGAACTTCTTTATCTTTCTTGTTAAAAATTACTTTTTACTTTGTATTTTCCTATAAACTTTGATAAACATTACAATGTTAATAGTTTTCTGTCTCAAAAATAGCATCTTTGTTATACTCCCAAGTTTACATTTTTAAGTAATATGTATCTGTAAATGCACATTTTATTTATATCAGATTTTACATTATTTTTTGAGCTGCTTTCTTCACTATATGTACATGTTTTCATGGCTCATAACTATGAAAACATGGTTTATTCTTCCAGCAATCTTATTGCTGGTTTGTTCTTCCAGCAATACTAGAATCACAGGAGTTTTCTCTACAGTTTTCTCTGTACAAATAAATAATTTGGGGCTTGCATTTATTATTCAGTAATGTCTTGGGCAGTGATTCATGGTGGGGAGGGGTAGGGGTAGGATGACATTTCAGCTCAAAATTATTTCTTATTGGTACATATAAAGCTTTTGAACTTGACATAACTGAAATCCTGACAAGCCTAACTACAATTTATTAAATTAGGTACAAAACTTTCCATTCTGCACTAGGTGGAGGCAGCATGTTCCTCCAAAAATAGTGATGTCCAACTATCTGCCAAGACCTGACCACTGAGAGCAATTCCTAGCTTGAATAATAGTAGGCATTTTCCAAAGCCAATTGCTACTCTACAGTTTGATCTTAATTGGGAAAGTAAATTTAATTATTTCTCTCCTGAGATGGAATTCAGATTACTTATGTATTTCAAAATATGAAAGCAGAATATTAACTCTGGAAGTTGCCTTCCATCAAACCTCCACATGTTGCCAGTGACACTTCACAGTGACCCATCACAGCTTACTAAGACTATCACCAGACAAGACAGACTGCCTATAATAAGCATAGTGGGTTTTACTCAAGTGATTTACAGCACGGTTTATGGGAAATTATCTTCTACTACAATGAGTCTTTTGACGAACAATAGCTCTTCAACTCAGGAGTATTATCTCCAGAAATCTTACCTACTTCACAAACAGACTATGAAGGTTGCATAGCAAACAGATCAAAGAAGTATTTATCATTCAACAGTATGTGACACAGTTGTAATATTTTTAATATTGCTAAATGAAATTAATTTTTCAAATACTTCTCATGAAATGTAAATAAACTGAAGAATTTTACGTGTAAAAGGTTAATAAAAATGTGTCTTGTATTATGTCAAATACTATTTTCTGTTGACATTTATCCCCATCCCTGGATGTGTTCAAGACCAGGTTGGATGGGACTTTGAGCAACCTGATCTAGTGGAAGGTGTCCATGCCCATAGCAGGGGGGTTGGAACTGGATGATCTTCAAGGTCCCTTCCAACCCAAACCATTCTATGATTCTATGATTTGGCAAACTTCATCCATGACCACTATCAACTCTGAAAGGACTCAGTCATACATTTGTTTGAAAAACTGGTGAGGCTATTCTATTCACGAATTTCACTGTAAGAGAAAAATCACTGAGAAATACACTCTTGCAAATAAGCCAACTGATAATTAGGTGATTTCTTGAAATCTTTAGTATTAACAGCAAACGGACTTTTGAGAGTATCTTGACACACTATACCTTTAAAAAACCAATATTTTCTGTATAATTTTTCTGTCCTTTCCCCTCACCCCCAACAAAACTATCTTACAGACCACCACAAAGTCATTCCTATTCAGTGAAATTGTTATGCAACTACTCAAAAGTCAAGTTCATTTACATAAAGGATACATAATCCAAAATCTAACAACAGTACTTTAAATAGTTAATACGATTAATTAATTCATCACCTTACACAGAAGTACAAATAACCTGCAATTACTAGCTTGTTAAATACAGATGGATTTCCTGGAAATACAAGGAATTTTGTGCTTGGTTACTTTAACAAAAGTTAATCATAGGTAGAAAAAAAGAAAAATGAGGGACAATCTTTGACAAAAGGTGAATTTGTGGGAGATATGAAGGTCACTGAAGAAATGGTTAGGAAAAGTGACACGCTTGAAGGACTGAAAAGAAGCATGAATGTAATAACATCATTGGTGAAAAATTATGTGTTAGCAATGTAAGCCTAGATTAAGGCATCTCTTTTTTCCTAATAGGAGCAGGATGGTTTTTTATTCTTAAAATGTGAAGATTATAAAGAAACATTGAATCTTAAGAGATTCTGCGGAGTTTTGCAAAATCTTCAGCAGTTGTGGAGGCATGCAATTGTAAGACAATCTTTGAACTGGAAGTGTTTGATAATATTTTTTCCCATCTTTTCATATCTTTTAGTGAAGTTTTCTACAAAAGGAAATCATTACTGCTCACTTTGGCTGTTCTGAGAATTTCAATTCCTGTTTGTATTTCAAAGGGCATAATGTAAATATTTGTAAATAACAAATAATAATAATTAAGAAGCTGAAAATCCCATTATATTTAGAAATTCACAGAGGATGATGACATATGGATTCTTTTAGCTCTTGATCTACCACTTGGATTCATCACCAGATCTCTAAATGGGCAAGATCCCAATACATAACTCTTCACGGATCTTCACCATCTCTACACGTTATTGAGAGTATTCCTAACTGTTCATTGCTTGACCATTATGTTTTTAACTTTTCCAACAGAGAAGCTAAGAACTGAGCTGACACAGCAGTTACAATTCTTGATGGTTTTACCAACACAGGACACAGTACCCCAGCAGACCCCGTGTATACAGATCAGGGATAAAATGACATTAGCCATTACATGTATGGACTGAATATCTAACTCCTCTTTGCAATGCTACCTGTCCAGTACATCTCAAAAGATGTGAATTCATTAGATTGTCTTGAAATTCCACTATTTTTGACATTTAGAAGCAGCAAGCAATGTTTTAACTCCAAAAGAGAATTTAACCTATATTGGATAATGTCATCAAACTAACTGATCTCCTTCTATGTGCATTAAAAGGCTGTGTTAATATTACACTTGGGGCCACTATAAATGTCTTACATTGCACACATTTAGGATACATCAAAGTTTTATCACAGTCATTATAAAAATGTCTCTTCAAACTATTTTTACACTAATAAGATGGTCTTCAATTGAATAAATTGCAGTTACAGAGTGATTACCACTGTTACAACTTACATTTAGTTCACAGGTTAGTACAGTGATGGATAACATGCAGAGAAAAAAAATTAATGCATGATTCAACTTTATAATTTGTCACTAACCAGGTTGATTTAAGTCATAAGTAAAAGTTGAAATGTCAAATCTACTTGGAAGATATATGACAATAGATGTTCCACTTGCTTCTGAAGTGCACAACCAATAACATACTTTTATTTATACAGACAGGGTAAACACATTCTCTTAGCCCACACTGCAACATATTTTGTCTCAAATTAGCCAGTAAATCACTATTGCAAAAGCTATTAACAATCATAAAGCCTTTTGAGTTTTACAAGGTGTTTGTAATAGGCCATTCCATATGATTTATATGAAAAACATGACTCAGCTCTTCAAATGCAAGTATCTTTGGATGTGGGGCTTGCTGTGTGACCTTTTGTTATCTTTGAGATTATATGTAAAACTTAAATCTTTCTTAATATTAGTCAGACAAATGCAGTGATAAAACACAACATTCAGAAGAGTTTCTATTAAAAATGTGTTTAATTTTGATGAATGAGTCTTACACAGAAATGCTGTCTTTTAAATAGAACTTAAAAAGGTTTCAATACTAGACAGGATTAAATTCACCAGGAAGTACTTCAAAACAGGCATAAGCAGTTATGATCACCAGCTATGTGGATCTGGGGACATAGTTCTTCAAAATACAGAATTTGTTAACTAAATTGGTATCCAATAAATTACAATTAACAGAAGTCCATGACTTTGCCAAATGAGCGTTAACTTGGTGTATTTTAACTGTTGAAGTGGTAAAGAAACATAACACTTCTTTAACTGAATTCTGCTAGGAAGGTTTCAGAGACATCTTTCCTTCCGTTTAACTTCTCTGTAATGGAAACATTTGCATTATCTAAAATTTTCTTAGCTTCATTCAAGATGATGTACAATTCTGATCCCACAAGATAAACTGCTTTACACTTTTAGCTTCCTCCCATCCAGTTGAGTTGTGTCTTTTCTATGTTTTTCCTTTTTACAACTTTTTTCTATCAATGCTTCTCAAATCAACTTATAGACATGCTGTTTCAAACAAAAAGGAAAAGTGGACTTAATGTTCAGATTTTCCATGACCTCCTCTCCACAGCTACAGCGTGTTTTCCCTTCTCAAGAGCAGCTGCTGCAGTTCTAGTCTAGTCTATTCATCAGCTACCAAACTGCAGCTCTAAATTGATAAAACTAAGCAGATCTACTCTTTACAAACTAAATTACTATATTTTAGAGCCAGTTAAAAAAGAGAGAGAATTAGAGAAACAAAAATAACTTTTTTCCTCTAGAAGAACCTGAAGGTATGATTGTACTGAACTAACTTTAGAAGCGTCCAGAAAATTAAATTAAGATAAATAAATTAAAAGTTAAAATTCTACACTTGCTACTTTGAGACTTACTTACTTCCTGTAATGACCTTACTTATAGAATCAAATACAAATGAAAAATAGAAAAAAAAAAAGCCCAGTTAATAGAAGAAAACTCAAAAGGAACTAAGAGAGGAGTTAGTTATAAAACTTGTAGTTTGTGGTTCCAGAATTGTCGGTAGGACATTCATTAAAAAAAAATAAAAAATTCATATATATGAAATTAAAGCAGTCTAAGGCATCTTTATCTAAAGCACATTAATCAGGGAAAAAGTTATTCTTGAAAATATAAGCTTTTCTAATACAGCCTGCATTTCTTCTTGAAGGGGTGGCAAAGGCAAAGGCACAGCAAAAGGCAAACTAACCTCAACTGTAGTGACTGCAAAGTAAAGAAGTGTTTCAGTATTATTGCATTTTCTTGCAATTTGATCACACCCTTCTGACATTATCCTTAAGATTATTTCAAATCCTACCACTTACATAAGAGTCAATCTGCCCAACTTTGGGAAGCAAGGACAGGTAGAGAAAGATAGAAAAGGAGATCCAAGGAAAAGAAATAAACAATGTGCATGTTGGGAGTGGTTCTGACCTGAGGAAATGCATTCATCAATTCTTATTTCAGAGACAGTAATTAGAAGCAAGATCCACATTGCAGTAATTGTCTCTCAAACCCTCTTTGTCTGAGTGACATAGAAGGAATTTGGGACCAACATGTTCTAAATACAAGGTGGTAAAGAGAACAAAGTAATAGCAAGAACTATTTTCTGGATTGGATAATCGTCAAGGGTACACTTAAAATGTGACAATATGATAGTTTCAGGAGCTTCAACTCTCTCATTTATATTACTGTTAGATTCTGAAAACATACCAAAGATTCAGGCATAATAAATATATAACATTAAAGGAAATGGTTGTTTTGGAGGGCTGTGGTTGGATGGTTTCTATAAATAGACATCCACGCATGCAAATGCTGGTATGCATATGTCATATATGTGTGCATATATGTCACGTATGCAGTGACATATGTGACTGAACCCAAGTATACTTGTCCCTTATATAAGTCTGCAAAAACAACCAGAAAGTTATGCTTCTACCTGGGAGATTTGTCTCCAGTGTTGCCAGAGGTCTGTGCTACGCGTAAACACACTTTGGACGTTTTCTTTATTCTAAAAGCTATCAGCAACACAATGAATGTTGAGCCTGCTAACAGTGTTGGACCAGTAGCAGAACAGTTGCTAATAACACCACTGATACTGGTTCACTCCACTTCTACTGTGTGCAAATATTTATAGATTTATAGATATCTGCATGAATCAACTACGAATCATAAGATACTTCAGCATGAATGCCATAAAATCATTAATAGTATGTATTAAAGAAGGAAAAAGAAAAAGAAAAAAAAAATCAGCATTATCTGCCATACAACCTCAGACTAGCATTGCTCGATTAGGTATAAGAGTCAAAGCAGGGCTGGCTGTTGATAACCTCATCAAGGGCCTGCACACACGGGAAACAGCTTCAACTTTATCAAACATGCTAATCTGTCTCAAATCAAACAGGCAATTACTTTGCTACTTCCATGAATTCTGAGGCAAGTATAATTCGATAGTTAGACATTAATAAACCTGTTTCATGGATCTTACCACTATCTGATAAAAAAGCTCTTTTTTACTTAAAGTAAATTTAATGTTACTAAATAAACTCATATATGGCTAAATGGGCTTCAAGAGTACTAATCTTAGCCTAAAGCATTCTAATGGATTGACTGTTCCTCAGCAGGTTATATAAATATTTATAAAGACGTCACATGAAGAGCAGATCTGACACAGGGCTTTAAAAGACTTCTCAACATGTACAGAACTTGGAGAAAGACAACATTTTGTGAAGACAATGAAGCTCTTAGCCCCCCAGAAACCCTCTTTTAAAACCCAGAAGGCTGGTAATAGCACACAAACATATGCCTGAATCTACACAAGATTTGCATCAAGGCCATGATACCAGCCTTCCAATAGTGATGTGGATGCTCCACAGGCTGCTTTACAAGATTCTCTTCTTACCTGGCCCATCATCTTTTCTTGATAGACAGCTTTTTCCATGCCCTTACAAAGGAAAAGGTCATTATGCTATTTTTTTTCTGACTTGTTTCTCAGGGGGGAAGAAAAAGCACTGAAAATCTACATGAAAGCCAAACACGCAGTCCGTTCTGCCTTTAAATAAATAAATCTTCGTCAATACAAATTGTATCAGAAAAGTATTTCTTTGAATAGTGCAGAAAAGAAAGCATGAAAGCCTGTCTCCACTGATAACGCAGTTTATTTCTAGCCATTGCACAGCAGGCAGGATTTTCCTACAGATACAAAGTCTAGGCCTGGAAGTTCATGCACAGGAAAAGTAAATTATTTATTTTATTCCCACTACAGCAAGTTTCTACCAACTAAAACTATTCCATCACACTGATACTATAGATCAGAAAATGATACACCAGCAGTTTAAGCTCTTCTCCACCTTGACATCAAGTACCTATCAATTACAATTCACATGGCATATTAGTATTTGATTTGACTATTTCTTTAAGAGAGCAGATGAAGGAATAATATTTTCTGCCACACAGAACCAATATATTGTGTATCCAGCTAAACACTAGCCCAGATAATTCAGTGTTTTCATCATTATTATCAGTAGAGGGATTAGAAGGGACTACTCTCATCTTCAAATAACTACAGTATAGGCAAAATCTTCAGTTGAACTTTTCTCCACATAGAAGCCAAAAGAAGATACCTGATTCTTCAAATTTGCAATATCAAATTTGTCTATCTATCTACATACAACATTTTGACATCCCCTGACTGAAAATAAACTTGAAATTAAATTCCATGATCACTGAACAGTCTACGTTCCAATGTAGTTGCTTTGCAGCTGTAAAACTGCAAAGAATATTAGATATGTGCCTTGCTCTCCCAGACCACAGGAGCCCTCATGTTAACTTCACTGTATCAGTATTAGACAAGATTTGTAGGGCTTGAATTAATGCATTTTAGGTTTAATTAGAGCTCCATAAATTTTCAGTAGTCCCACTTCAGCCAGCAAGTGTTGGTTTCCCCTGCATTCTGGGAAGAAGGTAGAAGGCCAGACTGTAAAGGACAAGACAACCACTGACTCTCTATATAGCAGTTTTTACAAGCCAAACCATATTTCACTAGGGGCTTATTCAAATCAAGAAATAGATTTCTCACTTGCCAAAATATGACCTCAAGAGGATAAACCAAGTAAGTTCTCTACCAACAATATATCTATTCATTTCTACTTGGGGGTAGGTGGAGGAGAGGGTGGAGAAAAAGAGCACTTCACATAAACGACAGTTCTTCAGAGGTTCTTGCCAGAGAAACCAGTAAACATATGGGTGAGAAAAAGACCCCAAAGCTATGTTGCTGTTGCCTTGAAATCAAGAAGCTGTTATGAAAAATCAGATCTCTCTAGTTGCATGTCCAAAAATAAATCAGGAAAATAAAATCCATTCTATTCTTTTTCTTTTCTTACTTAGCAACTGTCAATGGCTTTGAAGCAAAGCTTCCCAGAAAGTTAGGTATGTCCTCTACTGAGAAGCCATGCACCATTCTGGCCTGGTACATGAACTCAATTTAAAGATATTTTTCTATCCACAATCTGAATTATTTTCTCATCTTGTAAGATTTCTCTGCTGTCAGAGACAAACAATAAAATCTAGAGTACTACTCCTATCAGTGAATTACCTGTATAGCTGCTGTTGAAAATCTTGCCAATACAATATTTCTTTATAGTTAGAGAATGATTGTTTGGTTGTTTTGAAACACGAACCATGTGTGCAGACATTTGAATAAATTCTGCTTTGGAAAGACCATTTGACATGGCACAGATCTACGTTTGTTAGCTGACCACTCCTTCAGAGTCTATCCTACAAGAGTAAAAGTGGATTCAAAGGTTTTCTTCACATGTAAGAAGAATTTGGTGCCACACATACAGTGTGTTTGCCTAGTTCTGTTATAGTGCCATCCTTCAAAATTGCACACTTCTTTGGCTTGTTATTTAGAAGTAAATAGTACTGTAGAGTCTTATTCAGACCATAAAGATATGAAACATCATCACATAAGAGAAAGGGAAAAAGCTGGGGAACATCATGCAAAACCAACAGTTATAAATTTAAACAGACCTGAGGCAATGGATTAATATTGTGGCCTGTTGGACATCTCTGGAACAATATGCAATATGAAACAAAGCACAAAACTCCAGCCAAAATGCATTCAAAGTGAGCAAGTTCTCCAAGAATAGCTCTAAGACCCAGCAGCACCGGTATTTTATGCTTTATGTTCAAAAATCCAATGGACTTGACCAGTACCTAACTGCAAAACATGCAAGTGACATCCTGTTTCAAACTCAGGAATGCTATTTTTCCATAGAACTATGTACAGTTTCTTCCAGTTCACGCTTGATGGGCATGACAAGAACAGGTAGAACAGGAACACTCATTGCCTCTACCACTCCGGTCTTTTTCCTGGAGAGACTGCTTCTCTGGTATTAGTATATCCACCTTTCACTTTGAAACAAACATTAGTTCACATTTTGTCTTGCAACTAATAATGATAATAGCCTGACTGCTTACTCCTATTTAAATGTTTTACATAAATTTCCAACCCTTGGTGATTAGGTAACACCCATACACCATAATGACACATGCTTAGTAGAAAATTACAAAAGCAATGCAAACAGCAAAACTATTATTTTCATATAGATGCAAAATGCAACAGTGAGACTCACAAGCACTGTCTGGCAGCAGTATAACAGCAGGGCAAAAATAGGAGAATGCAGTAATAAGAGACGACAATAATTTACACACTTACGCTACAGTGGATCCATCTCCTTGCTTACAAGAATTACCAGTTAAACTCAGTCAAATTTATATCATACTACTGAAGCAGGATCCTGACTCCCCAACATGACTGCAGATAGTTGTGTATTATTTCAATAAAATGTTTTCTTCCTCATTCACATACTTTCTGTGTGTATTCACACTAATAGTCATTTTGATAAAACCCTCCAGAAAACAATTAACTTTAATAGTTCTTCTGCAGGTAAAGCTGCACAATGAGGTGGCAAATACGAATGAGCTTCCTACAGCAAAACTTAAGTCTTCAAAAGAATTATAAGGAAAAAAAGATTACAGGTTCAGCACTGCTTCTGGGGTGTAATGTTTATTTGTGATAAATGTATCAAATCCCCTAAAAGCGACACCCATTGAAACTTCATATTTAGGCTGATTTGCTTTTCAATTCATATAGACAGCACAGTTGTGTACAATCTTTAAACAAGTAAAACCACAGAGAAATTCTGAGAGATTTAAGAGAAATAAAAGCATGATCAGGTAGCTTGTAATCTTCTTTTCTCTTATTCTCCTCCCTATAGCTGCATTAAATTGCCTGTTGAGAACAATAACATATTTGTGCTTTTATAGGTAGAATGATTTGTATTATGTAAAGATTTGGCTAACAGAGTAAAGATGCATTCACACTGAGCTGGATTACATGCTGTTAATAATTTTCTGGATGCTCTAGGGGACCCATAATTCTGGAGGACTACAGATTAGCATTTGAATATATGCCTTGTAATACATCTCAAAGCAGACTTTTTTAATTTACTTTTTGCCATTTTTCTAGAACCACACTAACCAGAAATGAAATCACTGAAAGCATTTTGGACGAAAAAGTATACCACAATCAAGTTTTTATCCCCCACCCCCATACACTCTTAAGAGTACACAGAAAATCTGTCTTTTCCCAACTCCCACACCATTTCAATAGCTTTCATTAGAATGTCAGACTACCCAGAATATGTGATCAGGTTTGCAGTACTGTTCTATGCATGTTGAATAAATGTATAACTCAGCAAGCAAACCAGAATCTGTTGTTCTGAATAAAAGCTCAAGCTATCTAGAAACCTGGTTTTGCTGTGGGCTAGCTTCTCTTTCAGAAAGTAATTTTAAAATACAGTATTTTATAAAATTAATAAAATCCCTCACATTGCAGAGAAATACCTCTCAAAATATGCTAGCATTCTTTTCTTATTGGGTATAAACTTCAGCATGCACCAGTCCTGTATTTCTGTTTTTCACGAAACACTGAACTCTTTTGCTCACCATTTACTAAACGTTGAAATGCTTTGTAAGCTGTGTATGTCTTTTCATAGTTTTTGAAATACTACTTCAGAACAGTCTAAAAGTATATTCTCACACAAATTCAACTGGTAAGCATACTAGACTGTTTCTTATTTAATAAATGATTTTTCTTAGCATTATAAGGTTCATCTAGCAAGTACACATTCAAGGGACAAAATATATTTTTCATGACCTTTGGTCCTCAGTTATAATTAGTTGTCTGGTCCCAGTTGTTTACAGTGTAAACAAAGACTGATAAACCCACACTGGCTGCATGTATTTATTACATTACAACACAGCTGCCAACTGTCTAACCATTCTAATAAAAAACTATTTTCTAAGGTTTATGTTTTATTGCATGTATGACTCCCTTATTGGTTAGCATTTTGGAGTTGTGGAAAAGGTTATGAATTTAGAAACTGACTGCATTTATATCATATTTAAAACTTAATGCCATTTTATTAAAGACATATGGGCCTCCAAAGTACACATATTAAATGTCATGTAAGAAAAGTAGCAGTTTAAATCATGGTCAAATTCATTTTTGACATGACTCCTGAGGCTTCCCAAGATCTGAACTATTTCTTTGTAAATCTGGCAGTTTAACCACACTCATAAATCACTTTCAAAGCATATTATTTCTTAATTTTACTGCATTAGAGAGCATTTGGCCTACACAGTGAACTGTTTGTAACCGTTACGTGAACAAAGTTGTATATTTAGTCTTACAATGTGGGAAGAAAAAAAAAAAGTCTTAATTTCTCAACCCTGAATTTACTTCTTATTTTAACTCAAACGCTACATTTCCTAATGAAACTTGCCAGAGTAAGATACATAGGATAGTTTGCTGTATTAATGTTAACAGAAAACTTAATCTCCTTCTGCTTCAAGCATATATATAAGAAACACAAAGGCAATTGTAATTTTATCATTAAGCTAATATCCCACACGTTCTTTTAGAAGAAAGAATGCTTAAGGTTTTCAAGCCCCACCAAAACTGAAAGACCAATGAATCATCTTTGGGACAATGCACATGCATTTACTAGGTATGTATAATGATATAATGGCATTTGATACATTAGAATTGAAGCATACCTTAAATACACTTAAAAATTAAGTGCACTTAAGGACAGATTCCCTGCCAGCTAAAGTCACAAAAAACCCTAGCTCCAAAACAGATCATGCACAGAACAGGATTGAAAGCAATGCTATTTTTGAGAAATTATTGATATTTTCTTTACCAGAGAAGTCTTAATGGCAGAGTTAATTACAATTTGTATGTTTTGAAATGCATATTTTGTCCTCAGATGCTGCGAATAACAAAGATAATTTAGGACAACAATTTATTTTTTTCAAAGAGAGCACAAATCCTCAGTCACAAATGTTTTTGAACTTTCTGTGCATAACCAAAGTCACCAAATCTTTAATGTTTTATGCCAGCTCCATTGTCTGCGAAATGGGCAAAATGCTCTTCAGTTAAGGTTTAAAAAAAAAATAAAATTTAAAAGGCTGGTCTGTAAAGTGGATATGAAAGATTTTTTAAAAGAAGTAAAAGAAGTAAAAAAGGAAATTCAAAGTTCAGAGAAATCACAACATGATTCTGGTAGAAGACATGTTAAGAGCTTTAAAGGGCGTTTGGATCAGGATAAGTTTGTGTATGCCTTTCACCTAAATCAATAGAGATTCCAAGTGTGTGGAAACTGACTGTATAAAGACTATTATTACACTGCCCTAAAGTCTATTCAAAATCTGTTGCTTCATTCAAACTGGATAATATTTTCAATGGCAAGCCTGATTACGACAAGCTATAATTAGCTCTGTATTTTTTAACCAGGCACAGAATTCAATAAATTATTCTCACCATATTTTAACACGATGAGGTTAGCATCAGCTTGAACTAACATTCACAAACTGGAACCAGAATCTGTAACTTCAATATGATTTTAAGGAAGCAGATGAAACTGTGCTGTGACCTTTTGCTTTAATGAAGGGAGCAGTTTTAGAAACTCAGGCAAAACAGTTCAGGATTTCTTACAAAATAGCCCTTTGGCCTAAACATTACGGTAAGGGTGGAGACAAGGGGAGAAATATTAGTCCTTCTCTGAAAACAAATTATTCATTCTTTTTCCTGAAGTAACTCATAAACCAGCTACAGAATAGTCATGCTCTTAGCTGCAAATGGTGATAGAGTAACTGATATCCTTGAGCTCTCAGAAGATGACCTCATCACTATCAGCCCTATCTGCCTTTTGGATCACACTCTGGCTGATGTTAGCGCAGGGAAGGATTATTATTATAATGCTCTGGTGCTCTTTTGCAGCACATGGTCGCTCTTTCAGCACAACAGGAAAGGCAGGATTCAGCTACTTAAACACAAGCTGCTTCTGCTGTGGAAGCCTCCCACCGTGGCTCCAGAAAAGTGTACATCTTCTGTAGATACTTAACTGCCATCCCTACAGGGACCTGCTTTAAACTTTAGGGTTTAGATACTTTGGGGTTTAGATACTTTAGGGTATCTAAAATTACACTAGACTACTATTTTAGGTGCTTATGTTGTTTCCAAAGCAATAGAAATGTACCATGAAATCCAGAAAAAACACCCTGTAAAGACTGGGGGAAGCCTTCAGTAATTTAGATCCTAGGATTTGCCAACAATAGAAGAGACTACTGAAAAACAGAGATGTACTGGCAAAAACTATAATAATCTAAGATGACTTGCAATTATTCATGTATGTTAAATTGCATATGAATGTGCAATTTAACAAATCTTATTATATAAAACTCTATAAACCTTTAGCTTTTTTTACCTTCTTCAAAATACCAGAAACCTAAAACTATGTGGCAACATAAGTTGGTATGAAAGAACAAGTCATAATTGTGAGAGCATGATATAAAAATAAATAAATATTTAAAGGTTCACACAATGTTGTTATATATGTGAGAATCACCTTTTCAAAAACATACATTTTAACCTCTGCTAGGGAGAATGCCAATGAACTTGGTTAAGTTAATGTAAAATACAACTCTGTTTACATCATGATCTCCTTGACAGCATGTTGTCCCTTACTGCAAGACACAATTCTGGAAAGATCACAACCACAAATTGTTTTTGTCTTCATATGTGTGACCATGTTTATCTCTAACAGCTGGTGAGCTTTTGACGGGTCAGTGAAACAGTGAAGCCAGGTCTTAACACAGCATATATTTACACCGCAGAGCCTGCTGTGAAGGAAAAAAAAATAAATTAAAAAAGAATTAAAAAATAAAAAAAAAATATCAACTGTGGTAACAGCCAAAGAATAGCCCCAGAGTTTTGCCAATTCCATATTAAGCATACTTGGGTTTGTTGGGGTTTTTTTGGGTGGGGAAGGTATTTTGCCAAAATGCAACATATGAACTCTGACGCCTAATAGTGGTGTCATCTGATAATGAGATCCACTGCATTAGTTTTTCTGAAAAGAACCACAGAAGAGTTCATTGAGGTCTGCTTGTACAGAAGCAGTCATTTCATTTCCAAAAGAAAACCAAACAAAACTTACAGGATAAAATTCTAGCCATATTGATCCATTGGGAATTTAAACCAATCACAATTCTTGCCATACTGTCGGATATCACAGTATTACATTCTGCTGAATAGCATTTTGTTAAGTAGACTGAATAGGCTGATCACAAGACAAAAGCCAGACCATATGCTTGCAGCATCTACAAACTGAAGTTTCCATACTTCTGAACCCACAAAGAGAACAATAACAACAAAAGAAAGTATATGAAATAACAGCAGTAATAAATAAGTCATGCTAGCTTCTTCAATTAAAAGGATGTGTTAATGAGATGCAGTGCCTATTGCCATTCATCAGAGAACCTCTAAGTGGTTTACAAATATTAAATAAGTCTTACAAAGGGATTAATTTGCTCACTACTACTGAAAGACAGACACCTTTCAGGTGCAAAGTAGCAGCTGGTTAACTAGCCCACTGCAACACTACATAACAGTTTAGGGCATAAGGTGGAGAAGAATGCCTTAGCAAATTGAGACTGCAGAGAAATCCATGGAGGCAGAATGTAATTACCTGAATTGGAACCAGGCCAGGGCTCCAGGAGTAACACCCCTTCCTATCTGAAAAGTGCACTGGGATCATTAATGGCTAAAAGGACACTGGCTTCATGGCAACCATACTCTTTTTTTAAAGTGATAATATTACGAGAGACATCACCTTTTGCATTCTGTACTTTCAATAGTAGTTAGATACTGAAATGTAGTCCACATAATACCTTTCCAAAGAACTAAATCTATATCAGTTTTTCAGGAATTATCACCACAAGAACAAACAATGAAGATAACTCTTTCCCCCTATCGTAACACACATTAAACACATCTGTCTATTTTTCCATTTTGACAGCTGGAATTACAGCAGGCTAAGCAAAGAGGATACATCCCCTTGCTATTCCAGCAGCTGCACGTTTGCAGCTTAGTCCCCACTGCTTTAAACTCGTTGGATTTCTCAACTCCCTTTAAATGCCTTTGCTTGCAGATTCAACTACTGCATGCAAGTAGTTCTTACTTAGTTCTTACAAGTTCATTCTTACTTTCCAAGCTCTTTGTAGCTTGGATTCCCATCTTCAACTTTACTATCATAACTGTCTTCACTTCCTCTATGGATACTGACCCTTCTCTTCCTACTGTTGGCTGCTTCTTCCCAAGCCTGCCTTTCAGTTTGCTTCAACACTGTTGCCCTTGCAGGCAGAAGGGCAACTCTTTACCAACTGGCCTTAGTAGACTGCTCTAGATCCCATTATTATTTCCACATTTTCCAGGAGCAAGAGCTTCCTCACATGATGCACAAATTCACAGCCAGATCAAATATATTATTAGGTTTCTTCACTAGGATGACATGCTATGCAGCAATGCAACACTGGTCTGCTATTGAACACAGGCAAAGACAGCAGGATCTATCGCACAATAACTTGAACCAAAGAAAGGAATCTATGGCTCTTCTTCATATGCACATTTAATTTGATATATAATCAAAGGAAATGTAAAAGGCGGCATCACAATATTGCTAATTACTGAATTATTTCATCCAAAGATTATGTTAGGCAAGATCCAAACTACAGTAGCACTGCTTGCTCACCTCTAGCATTATATACTGCAACCGTATGTTCACAGGTCTACATATCTTTCGTCACAGTGTTTCACAGGTTCTTCTGTGGAGTTCTATAAAACTCCATTAACTGTTTGATAAACTAGCAGCTTCCTGCTTCCTAGTTTAGTATATACCTTTTCAGTCACACCCTTAAGCCCCTTATGACTTGCACAGCTACAATAATTAGATTTCCCATTTCTTAAAATTTCACGTTACTAATTTACCCTACAAGCACCATGAGTTGTGATAGCAGATTTGACCTCTCAACACTAAATCAAGACATATCCATATTTTGGCAATTGATTTTTTGTTGCTACAAAAACTGAGGAAAGCTTTGTAAAGTTTTCTGAACAAGGTATTTACTAATGTAACAGTTCAAATTCCATTTCTGGATTCATCATGCTTTGTGGTGAGTTCATGCACATATATGCATACTGTTGCTCTTACTGCAATGTTACTATCCAGGGGACATAGAGATACTCTCAGAGACAGAAAGGTAAAAAGTACTATTTGGTATTTCAAGGATTAGATCATATCCAAAAGTTTCTTCTGGTCTTCTTTACAACCAACTGGATAATAGAAACATATAAAAATCTAAGCTTCCAAATTAAATTTAAAAAATTTAAATGTGGATCAGCATACCATAAGGAATCAGAAAACAGAATGAAAGGCATAAGATCATCTCTCAGTTCTACAACACCTTGATCACTTCTTAACATTGGAATTTCACAATGCTTTTCTTATTCATTATTCTACCACATTAATCATTTCATCTATTCCCTGCAGGCCAAAAAAAGGCTTACTTCAAGATGTCACGCTCCAGTTTTAGACAAGTAAAATCCACCATTTTAGGAAAAAAAATGCAAATGTTATTCACACACAATTATTTAATAAAATTTTTATATAAATATGCTTGCTTACATTTGTTTTGGATCAAGGGATTTGCTTTAGATGATGGGATTTTATAAACAAAATTTTTTAAATGACTGAATTTAGCTTTGCCAGCTTAGGTCTAGCAAGCACCACCACTCTTGTATCTGACAGATACTATTCAGCAATGTTTTCTTTTAAACCATCAAAGTGTTCATAGATAGAAGTATAAATTCTGGATTATTTTTTTTAATTATTTTTTTATTCCTCCTTTTGATGGGTCATTAAGGCATTATAAGCCAATCATGTTATGGACTTCTGCTTAAAATATTAAACTTTCCAAAGAGCAAAAAGGAAACTTCAGTTTGCCAAACAGTAGCATGACTGCTACAATGCCTTTGAAGTCAATATTATTTACTGCATCACAGGATAAGTTGCAGTCTTAAATTTATGATGTTGTTCTGGTTTAGTATGTGAAACCTTGATATCTGGTCAATAAGAAACCCTTTCATATAGAAGTTCTCTTACATCTTACTAGCTAGCAGCTCATTGACATAATGATTCTTTAAAAGCCCTCTGCTCTCTATCTACTCCAAATGATGTGTGTTCATAAGTCAAGATCTCTACACAACAGTGCTGGAAAAAGGAAAAAAAAAACAAACAACTAAGCAATGCAGATGTTCTCCAAAGGCTTATCTTTGGTCATCATATTTACTTTTTAAAACTAGAGCCATTTTCCTAATTTAGGGAGGGGGGAAAAAAGGGTCCATGAGATGCATTAGCAAAAATGCCTTGCCTAAATTCTTGGAAGCAAATAGGATATATCTATTGAAGAAAAATATGATTCTTGTTAAATAGTTAAGGACAAAAAGTACTAAAATCACTCCATGTAACAGTGTGAGCAAGAATCACATACACTTATTACATCAAACACAGATATCAGACTTGGCTTTCTGGTTAAGCATCTCCATCTTAGTTCCTTACAGAACAAATGCTATGTCAAGGTTTCATAATTATAACTTGCGATGAAACAATGTATCTAAGTGTAAAAAAAAATCAAAATACCTATACTGTCATCTTTTGTTGTACAGAGTTTCCTTTACACCCAGTGGACAAGATGTTCTTGGTAAATTTGCATGAAAGCAGAATGACTCCACATAATATTAAGTCAGATACTTAGAAGTATACCTGCTGATGTCTAGGTTCTATAAGATGCAAGAGTATTACATGGGACCAAATGCACGCTGCTTGCTTTCACCACTATAAATCAAACTGATAAAAATGCTAACCTTAAAAAATGCAGTAAGCTAAAAAATAATTGCTGGGTAGAGGGGTTGCAAAATACTGGGAAATATATGTATCTTATAAAAGGAAGTGCACTGACCCATGTAAAGCAATATTTAGACACTTACTGCAGTGTGTATTCATAGCAACACACTTTAGATATAATGGAAATATCCACATTTTATCATCTAGATTAAATGATCATGAAAATAGACCTATAAAATATGAAAATATTATGTGCTTTGATATATCATCATTTCATTTTGGTTATTTATATCATATGAAATGTAAAAATATGGAGTCTTAAAATGTATTCTCAAATCACATTCTGGTTTGCATCTCTAAGTTTTAAAGATGAAGCAGTTGGAAGCACAATTTATATACCTGTAAAGCAAAAAAAGGGTACAGTTTTAAATAATTATGTCAAGAAATGACAACTGTACTCTTTGTAGAAGCAGTGATGAATAATTACAAAGCTGGGACATAATTAAGCAATTTTGACTGTCGTATTCTTGAGCTGTCTTTCTGATGTGAAGTGCTGTCATGCCCAGAAACACACTTCACACTGGACAGGCATCTTCCACTTTGATCTACACTATGCCAAGTGAAATGAGGTCATGGTCTGGTCATTAAACAAGGCTGCCTCATCTGGCTTAGCGCCTCTTATCCAGCCAGGCTTACCCAATCTTTATTAAAATCAGGCATGATACAATGTTCAATATTTTGACAAAATAAAACATAAACATCACAGAATAATGAAGTTTAGCTCACTTACATAGTGAGACGGAACACTGCATTGTAACATTAAACTGTTTTCTAATAAATGACTGCATCTTTCCATAAGACAGTCATATCACAAACAGATGCATTTTAAACAAAGGATGAAATGAAGCAAAGCACAAGAAAGTACTCTGTTCTGCTAAAAAAAAACAAACAACAAAACAAAACAAAAAACAAAAAAACCCAACAAATAGGGAAAAATGAAAGTAGAAAAATTTATACAAAATAAAATATTTATGACTTAGTGACGACTGGTGATTGCTAGATACTTTTGCATTTGAGTAAACACAAGCTAGTCAGATGGAAATTTCTTGCTTTTATTCTCATTTTGTGTATTTTTTCTTGGTCGGGTATTTTGCTCTCCCAAGTATTTCATGTCAAGACTAAAATGAAAACAACTCACCACATCACAGCCTCTTTAGATCATCAGTGCTTTTTATGCTGAATAAGCCATACCATCTCCTACTTACCATAATGGGAAAAAAAAACAAACAAAACAAAACAACCTAACTTAAGATTTTCTGTTTTGAGGGGGAAAGGGGGAAAGCTGTTTGTGTGTTTGTTTGTTTTGGTTTTGTTTTTTCTGAAAAAGCAACTCTGATAGGCTTACTGTTGTTACTATATCTGGCAGAACAACATTTCCATGCGGCATCCACCAGCATAAATACTAACCACTCCAACTCCATTCCTGGCAAGCAGAAGCTGACACAGTGACACTACATTGAGGCAAAGAAAGAAAACATTCTTAGGAAGTTCACTATCAGAAGAGTCTAGTATTACTAGATCAACTTCTTAAGGAGTTTTCCTGATAAACAAAACAGGATATGCTGCAGCCTTCCTCTTTGGATCAAGGTGCATTCTCCTCTAACTTGTTTAAGAAAGCTTGGAATATATTACCACTAGCTATCTGTTAAATTTTGCTGAAGCTGGTCAAAAATATCAACAAACATATGGGAGAGGAACTGACGAACAGAGCGTACAAGATTCAGAAAACCTGATGGCTGAAGAATAAAAAATATGTATTCAAAATGAAACATATGATAGAATTTGAAAGTACAGTTATTGTGCACACCATCTTTGTGATAGATAGAGGAATGCTGCTTGGTCTTTGAACATAACTACAAATAGCTGTATGTATACATATCTACATCTAAAAAAATACATGCAGAGAGGACTCTATGAGTGTTTCTCAGGCATAAAAAGAGTTTGTGTGCATGCGTACTAAAAGCATGAATATCCTAGGAAACAAGCACAAATTCAAAACAATTTTAAGAGGTTTATAATATCAGCTCTGCATCCAATTTAATATTTATTTTAAATTAGCCACTTCTGTAATATGTATATAATATTGTATGATAAGGGTAATTTTGTAGCACCTTAAAAAGCATTAATTCATTCTATGGAAAGCATTTACAATGATTTTACCATCAGCAATTTGTACCAAACCATTTGTAAAGAAGAAAAAAAACCAAAAACTTCAGTGTTGCAATAACAACAGTAAATTTGAGCCTTCTGGAAATTTACTGAAATAAATGTATGTTTTATCATAAGACTTAGTGGGTAAATAATTCAAAACTATACAAAAGGTTCAATTACAGATATAAAAGATAAAGACGTTATCCTCACATTTGTGAAGTAAATTACCCTTAGGTATTGACTGGTTTCATCTAGAAAAGAAATTTCAAATTCAAGAAACAGACACATTCTTTTTTCTCTAACACTCTTACGTTGGTCAAAATTCAAAGAGCAGTATCTGACACGAAAAAAAATCTAATTCCTAATAAAATTTTAAAAAAAACCAAACTTCACCAGATCCAAAATCTGATTAGGTAAGTATTCTAAAAGAAGACAATGCATGTATGCTACATCTAACGCATTTCTGCTGTTGCATTTGGCCAGATTCAGCAAAGATGGCTTGCTGGGAATAAGATACCCACAACAGATTAGAAATAAATTATTTCATTTATTACATATATGAAGCTGAAATAACTAAAGGTAGTGGTAACAATCTATCAAAGCTATGCAAGTACCAGAACTGTTAACATTTTAGTAGTTATAAGTGAACCAGCCTGAATTAATTTGTTATGCACTATAACTGTATCTATGATAATGCACTTATCTAGAAACACTGTTATGCTTCCAAACAGTGCATTTCCATAACTGCTACAATGTCATTCAGCATTATTGGAAATCTGCAATAAATTATTGATGTTGTATTTTGGAGAACAAAACAGCAAACAGAAAGCAAGAAGACTGAAAACTTGAGTGAAGTTTTAAGAAAGATCTGCAGCACTAGAAGACTCTGCAGCTCAGATTGCTCTTATAGTGTATTGATCAGCAATGGAAAAAGAAGGTAAAGTGGGGAATTCACATCACATTCTGTTTGCATCAGCAGTATGCAGTACGCCCAGAGTTGATGTAAGTAGTATCAAAAGCTCAGATTACTGAAAATATCTTTCTGATGTTGTCAATGCTTATTAGCAAGAGACCACATTAAGAAACATCACTGAAAATTAGAATCAGATGGTCCACTAAAAGCAAATAAACACTATAGGTGTGAGCTCTGCGATAGACATTTGTGTTTAACATATAAAGCAGGGGACAACTTGTCAGAAAAATTGCATTCTTTCCCAAAAGCATATCACACAGTTGTATATTTTTAGACAGGGTAAAAATATCCTTTTAAGCTCAGTGGCACATATTAGTTACTTTCTTATATGAAACAGAGGTTGGAAAACAGAAATGTGATAACATAACCACAGTCCATTAACCAAATGTAACAGTAAAGTTTGATAATAAAACAGAAAAATTACTAAGGTCCCTCATCTGACCACATTTACCAGTCCTTTCATTTGAAAGAGTTTGTCTGTTACTTTAGTGAAAGGCATAGCCAAGCTTTTGGTGTTATTGTAAAACAGTGTTAATGAATCACATTGCTCTTACTTCTATTAACTCTCCTACCTTAGCATCCTTGGGTTTAACCACTTTCATGAAGGCACCTCTTACTAAGGCCTCCTCTCTCTCCCTCCTGGTTACTTTCCGAGCATCAAGAAATTTCAGGTTTGTCAATTTGTGCAGGACAAAATATCTAACAGATAGCAAAATGCACACAGTTAAAATCCACTGATACACAAAGACATAATCACAAATTAAATTACTAAAAAATAACAGCAATAAACAGCAACAGTCTGTTTCCTCTCTCTGTTCACCTTTTTCATGCAACATAGTTTATGTAAAAAGTTGTAATACTTACTTTACTCTCTCAAACAAAACTTGTTGTAAGCTGACCAACAATTTAATAATGGGTGGAACAAACAGATTTAAAAAAATTTCACTGCGGGCATGTATGTTGCCTGTAGGTATTAGTGAGGTATAAGGTATACTCAGAAATAGAATAAATTGAAAATTGTCATATTTTCCTGAAAACACAATGATCAACATCATTAGAAATATGAACAGAAAATCAGGAAACAGTATGATTTGTCTTCTACCATAAACACCATTCTTTGTCCTGAAAGAAGTGCATGTAAGTGTTCAAAATCTTAACAAAGAATTCGTCAAGAGAAAGCACGGAGAATTATACCTGGTCTCTGCTTTCCAGGACTACATTTTGACACAGGCATCATTTGGAATGAGAATTCTAATTTGGTCCTGCTAGAGAGACAAGGTGTCCTTACAGCATATGTATATCAGCTCAGGATTAAATGCAGAAGCACATAGTGAGAGACTATTTTTATTAAAAATATTTTAAGAATTCAAAGTTCTTGGTAGGGTCCATCTATATTCCATTATTCTATTTATCCTTTTTACTCAAAGTACAGAATCTTTTCAGCCTCAAAAAAATACCATTGGCTCCTTGCTTGTAAAAGGAGAGAACATGGCAGATCAGAAACAAAGTAAGGCACACAACCATGGCAAATCAAAATATCCAACCACCTCAAGTACATGTTATTTACATTTAGTCAACCAAATGTGAAGCAGACATTGCAAAGTGAGGGAAGTGCCAGACTTTTCCTGGTAGGGGGTAGAAAGGTGATTGATAATGTTCCCCATGCCTAGCTGCTTTGCATAAAACTCCAGTCAGTCAGAGAACCTCCTAACCATACCAATCTCTTCCGGTACTGGGAAGAAGAAATCAAAGTAATAGAAAATTCTGCATAACCTAACATGTTGAAAAAGAGCAAAATACAAAAAATGTGCTATAAGATGTAAAAGTTATAATACTATTCTCAAGACCATATAAACACATAGAAAAGACTGTAAGACTTCCCTTCTACAACCAAGCAAAATTTAATGCTGAAAATAAACCTTTCCTCTGAGGCACCAGCTTCATAAATTAGAAAATAATAAAATCTGATCCAGTAGACTATCAAATACTATGTGTGGCAACATGCTTTAGAATCACAGAATCATAGATTCAGCTAGGTTGGAAAAGACCTTTAAGTCCAACCATTACCCAAGGACTGCAAAGACCACCACTAAACCATGTCACTGAGGGACTCATCTACATGGTTTGTGAACACTTCCAGGGAAGATGATTCCACCCTTTCCTTGGGCAGTCTGTTCCAATACCTGGTCACCCTCTCTGGGAAGAAATTTTTTCCTAATGTCCAATCTAAACCTCCCCTTGCACAGCTTGAAACCGTTACCTCTTGTCCTATTGCTTGTTACTTGAGAGAAGAGACTGACACCCATCTCACTACAACCTTCTTTGAGGTAGTTGTAGAGAGCAATAAGATCCCCCCTGAGCCTTCTCTTTTCCAGACTAAACAGCCCCAGTTCCCTCAGCTATTCCTCATCAGACTTATTCTCCAGGCTCTTCACCAGCTTTGCTGCCCTTCTCTGGACCGGCTCCAGCACCTCAATGTCTTTCTTGTAGTGAGGGGCCCAGAACTGAGCACAGGATTCGAGGTGCAGCCTCACCAGTACAGGGGATGATCACTGCCCTGGCCCTGCTGGCCACACTATTTCTCATACAGGCCAAGATGCCATTGCCCTTCTTGGCTGCCTGGGCACAACCTGGCTCATGTTCAGCCAGTCATCAATTAGCAGCCCCAGGTCCTTTCCCACCAAGCAGCTTTCCAGCCACTCTTCCCCAAGCCTGGAGCATTGCATGGGGTGAACTGTTAAGAAGTTAATTGAAATGCTCAGACAATTTAAACATGAATTCTCAACCTATGACTTTCAATGACATTAGAAGAAGAAAAAGAGAATCACTTTACAAAACAGAATATGTCCTAAGACTATTTATTAAACAACAGCTACAGATCTACCAGACTGACACATTCTCAGATTCCTCCCAGCTTTCCTGGCTGCCCGTCCAGTCCTCCCTGTCATTTTGCTGGCCCTTATCTTTCAATGGAGGAGAAGCTATCCATCTTGCATTGCTGGCAGAAAAGCTCTGATGACAACAGATTCTTTCAAATGAAGACATGTACAGAAGGAAACAATATGTCAGGAGTGAAGAAGAGTGAAGCTAAAAATGAGTAAAGACACCCACTAAGTGTAGGGTGAGAAAAGATGAATATTCAGGTGAAGAAAACATCGGTATTAGAAAATCAGCAAATGTTTAATGATGGAATGAAATATGCCATTGAAAAGCAGGCTGCAACAAAAATGACAACAGACTAAGACAGCACTGTCATCTATGCTGACTTTGGATCACAGCCCTAATGTCAGTCTCTCAATCATTTCAAAAGAGCTTCAAATTATAATAGCATTCCTTTATACAAATGTATTTTTGTATTTTTAAGCCATCTTGACTGCACTCCAAAAAACAGAATTAGCACCAGTACTTGCCAATTCAAAAACAAAACCAAAAAAACCCTACCCACGTAAGCTAAACAGCAAACTACACCACAAGTCACAGGTTTGGAGTTGATTTATTTATTTTCTTTTAACTTGCACTCCTCAAGGACAGCAAATATTAAAAAGTAAGTAACCAT